>OZ020165.1:2442558-2522424 GCA_963971145.1 Sussaba pulchella | reverse complement strand
GTAAATTTTCTTATCACGTTCCGATTGATGGTCGTCCCAAGGGCGAAATATTCTGGAACAGTGGGGCTGTTATCTGGGCATTATGTACCGTGGTTGGGCTTGAAGCGGCCAAAGGAATGAGGTGATATCCGGGACGATGTTGCGAGAGCCCTCTGAATGTGCATCTCGTAACATCCCACTCCCGGATATAGTCGGGTCCATTGTGCTGTAAATATACATGCATACGGCATAAACACGGACATCCTCACGTTTTTTTTTCTTCGGATATTAGCCAAATTTCCTTCTGCAACGACTTCGAATCTTCATAATTGGTCGACAATTCTGAGATGCAAGAATATTTGTAGTATCGTCACGGCTTTTCAATTTTGTTGGGAGACGACGTATAGTAATAATAATAATAATAATACTTACGATTATTATTATAATGAATATTAATATCACCAGATCATATAATAATAGTTCAATTTTAATTCATTACAATAATAATCGTTGTTATTAGTATATTATCGTGATAATAATAATAATAATAATAATAATTATTATTATTATTATTATTGTTATTATTATTATTATTATTAATATTATAATTATCATTTACTAATAATAATAATAATAATAATAATAATAATAATAATAATAATAATAATAATAATAATAATAATAATAATAATAATAATAATAATAATAAGAATTATTGTTATTAGTATTATTATTAATATTATAATTATTATTTACTAATAATAATAATAATCATATAATGTTATAAATATTATAGGTTATAATATAATATAATGATAATAATAGTAATAATTTTTATTTTATGTTATCATCATCATTATTATTACCCCGAATTCTTGAAAAATATTGAGAGTTACATCACAAGCTCCAATCGTAAAAGCTCTCCAATTCTACATGAGATACGCTTTGAGGTGCTGCAGTGCCACCCAACAATTAGTGGCGCGCGCGACATCATGCATATATATGTGTGTGGTTGTGTTCGTATATATAACTAAGTGTGCAAGACGGAGCCAAGATCGAATTATCCGGCGTCGGAGAAGAACGAACGAACGAGCGAGAGAACGAACGAACGAAAGAGGCTCGTCGAGGGTACAGCCAAGTCTGATGAACCGCGAGAACGAAAATAGAGGTGAGGTTTCACCGTCGTATATATCTAAAGTTCCTAGCTCGATAGTGCGAGGTCAAGAGGCCAATTTTCTCGCTGATCTATCGTCCGTTCCAATACCTTTCGCACACTCAGCACGGAGAAATTACAAGCGTTAAATTTACGAACAATATTATATTTTTCCAACTCACTAAGAGCCGGCAAATCGTCATTTTGTTCGACGCGAGTGATGAGGGTCGTTTTCAAGCCGGAAGTGGTAATGCGAACGCTGCGATAAATTTATTTTCTCGATAAAAATGAGGAAACGCATAACGTCGTCGTCGTCGCCGTCGTCGTCGTCGTTTACGAGACGAGTGTTAGTTATATATTATTCGCGTGTAAGCGTAACGGCACCGAGGCTATTACGACGACGCTCCGCGAGTAACCGAGACTCTTGTGCGGAATTACATTTACATACCCGCGTGTACGTTGCTTTCCAAATGACGCGCGTTGCAACGAATAACAATGAAAACAGTTTCATTAGCACCTCTGTTAATTGCCGCGCTGCCAGCCTCCGTCGCGGGACAAACCTCCCCCCACCCCCTGGAGAACTATCATCATCGTACATTTTTTTTTTACACGTTGAGCTCAATTTGCAGACTTGAATGTTATTGAACCGTCGCAAATGTGGTCTTGTCTGTTATAGTTGCAGTTCGATTGACGGTTATTTGAATATTATTGGATAAAATGAATTATTAATTAATTATATTATTGAGTTAATATAATTATTAATTATGGAAATTTCGTGGATGTGTAATTTCAACTGTATTAATAATAATAATAATAATAATAATAATAATAATAATAATAATAATAATAATAATAATAATAATAATAATAATAATAATAATAATAATAATAATAATAATAATAATTATAATAATATTATTATAATAGAATCAATAGAGACAGAGAAATAATAATAAGTTATTAGTTAGTTTGAATATATTAACTACTAAAAACTATACGAAGGATGTTTATTAGTCACTGTCAGTTAATTATTACTTATTGGTTGGTTAATTAAAAAAAAAAAAAACAATAATAATAATAATAATAATAATAATAATAATAATAATAATAATATTATAATGATATTAATAATAATAATAATAATATTATAATAATATTAATAATTATTATATTAATAATATAATAATAATAATAATAACAACAATAATTGCAGTCTTGATGTTTTATGAAAATGGTCAAGACTATCCATTACTGCATGCAAAAATCACTTGATAAAACGCGATCACGCGAGCTAGTGAAATGAAAAAAAAAACGTCTCGTGCGCGTGAGAAACGTTTTGAAAATTATTGCTGTGTGACAAATGGATTTCGATGCCATTAACACCACGTACTCGTTTCTAGCAGCACTTACGGCCACGTTGTCGTCGCGACACGCATCACGCTTGGCCCAATTAACTTTGCGACAATCAGAACGTAGTTTACACGAAAAAAAAAGGTCGTGCATATCACGTGCTATGAGAAACGAGTCGATTAAGATTTCGTTTAAGGGGACACGTGACGGTTTATGTTAGTTTTAGAGGTTTTGTGGGGTGCGGGATTCATATATTATTTCCGTGATAATTTTTAGTCGATATTTTTTAACGGCAAATAAAAATTATCGACGGAAGTTGCAATCAGATTCCGAAGTTCTGTACGCCATTTTAAGCAGTTCTTAAAGAGCTTTGAAATGAAACTCACAGGATTGACGTAGCTATAAAATTCGCGGAGCTATGATTTTTTAAATGTAACCTTCATGTTCTTTCAATGTTAATCAAATAGGAAAACTTAAAAAATCTTGGGCAACCCTTAAAAATGGTCGGATCGGGTTCATATTCGGGCAGAAGTCTACGAATGCAATATTCTTCGTCGTCCATGCTTACCATTTGAAATCGGAAAATTATTATTTTATTTCGAGGCACCCTAATACGCATCCACACACACACACACACACACACACACACACACACGCACACAAATATCCACGCTACCGGAGAACCTTTTAACGTCCCAACGCAAATGTCATTTTCTTAATGTATCTACACGTCTACACGTTCGATGGGTTCCAACAATAATTCCCCTCCCTTCCTCGTCCTTCCGCACCCCCATTTCGCCGCTTTCTATCTCCTTTTTTTTTTTTTTTTTTCAACCCGCCGCGCATTCCGCGGCTTATCCGCCATCGCCATTTGGTTATTACTCGACGTCGACCATCACCCGAACGTTTATTCTTCACTCTCCGGCTTCTATTCCCGTGCTGACCTTTTTTTTCCCCCGGGGTTTGCAGAACTCCGCAATAACCCGGACTTCAACGTCGTGTGGTGCTGACGCGGTCGCGTGGATACGCGAAGCAAATTGTCGCGTTGTCGACCCCCCGGGGACCGTGAAAATAACTTTCATTGTGTCTAAGGTCCAACCTTGCCACAATAGTGTCGTTGCAAATTGTCACGTACCGATAACGCCTTGAAAATGTTTTTTTTTCTTCTTTTTTTCCAAGTCCTTTTTCTTTTTTTTTTTGGAACGAACGCAATTGTTTGGTTATCGACACGTTGATGACCGTGAGATGTCAAAAGTCCGAGCTTCGCTCGGCGTGAGAGTTTGTTAATTGCGATTTTATTGAGATGTTTTGTTCTTTGGAATTTGCTGAAAAGTGGAGTTGATTGCGTTGCGAATTTGACGAATCGAATTAGGTTGGCGGGTTTGTGGTGTACGGGTGAACTGGATTAACGCGGGGGAGTATTATTGCGAGCGTTTTAATGATGTTCGATTTTATTTGAATGGGCAAAAGATTTTTTAATTATAAAATTTTGAGTTTTTTTATGCTGCGAGTTTGCATTTCTTTGCGTACTGAGCAAAGTTTCTGACATATTCTAATCTCCTTAATGCATATTGTTGTGGAAAATGAAATGGCGAATGTGTACATGTCGGTGACAATTTTGTTCTCGATGGGAGTTCGTTATTGAGGATGAAATCGTTTTAGCATTAATCTCTGTCGTTAATCGTTTTGTTAATTTATATCCTTTGCCGGCTTGATTTATTATTTTCTTCTAATATTGTTTTTAACGAAAGAGGGAATAAAAAATGATTAAGAAATTGGGTCTTCTTCAAATGTACGACGTGATATTTACGTAGACTCTCCGATATACTTATATGGGGAGGGACGTCCCAAATCACCGGATTAAAATGCTTCCCACGATGTCGTTGGTGACTTTTTTTAGTATCTTATGGATTCTACGACCTCACTAAGATTTATGTTTTAATTTTTTATTAGACCTTTGCTTTTCCTAATCCCAACTCCTATTTTTTTTAGTGAGAGGTAACTGCTATTTCGACCATTTCAAATTGTATGAACATTTTTCCCAGATCGTTCATCAAAATTGAGGACCTTTTCTCATGAAATTGGAGAGGCCGCCATGTTACTAATATTTTAATTTTTCAATTTTAAATACAATTCAATCTTAATAAGTATCTGAATTTAAAAAATAATTTCTATCTAAATAAAAACTCACGTTAAAAAAATCTATCCTGCGAAAAATCGAAATTTTTATTATTTTCGATATAAAATTAGCGATTAATTAAAAAATTGAAAAATTATAGATCCTCCGATCATTTTATTATTACTATCATTCTTTAATTTTTATCCATAAATGGATATTTTTTCATGAAAGTAGAGTCTATACGCGTCAATTTTATACAATACCGAATTCTTCCAGCAATAATTCGTCACTCTGTCAATAAAATTACCGAAAAATAAACAGATCGCGGTATTTCAAACCGGAAACTTCACTCCAAATATCCGAGTAATAAAAATTGGTCCAGACAGTTCAAACTAGGCTGAAACTCATCTTTCAATAAATCGAGCCTCAAAAATTCGAAAAACCCCCAAACAGAAACTACTCCAACGTACATACTCTAAAATACATATGTTCATATAAATAATATGTGAGTTACCACTTGATTACCCAAAAATGCGGTCCATCCATTATTTTTCTCTCCTTCACTCGGCACTTGACCCACAATTTCGAGGATGCCCGCTCGATCCTCTCGCCGTAGACCCTCGAACCGAACACCCTGACGATGACAACAGCGATCGAACGAGTTGCACCATTCGCGCGATATCGCAATATCTCCGTCCACCGTGCAGCATCAAATTCATCCGAACCGCACGCTCCAACAATTGCATCTGGCGAATAAAAGTGCAAGGGCTCGAAGTTCGCACGCACTTTGCACCCAAACCGTGCGTTTCACAAATCGGAAATCCGTTCGATCACCCAAATCCGCCCCCAACTCCGTCCCCCGCGAGATTTTTCGACGATCAACGAATTTTTCAATCAAAATACATTCCAATTTATCTCCCGCAATTATTTCCAAATAATTATTTTCCCCACAAGTTCCAGACGTCGATGATGGATTTCTCCAATTCGAACACGTGACCGTTCCAAATCGCTGCACGATATCTTCATTTCGTCGCGTTTCCAACCGCGACAATCTCTTCTATCCCGATAAAACTTGTCCACACGTGGTTTCAACGATCGACCGATTGCAAAAAAAATATAACAATGAAAAATAACCGAATGAAAATTCGAACGAAAGACGAATTCATTTAAATTTGTCCTCGTCGATGTGATTTATTCTTCCGACACGTGTTTTATCCACCGTCCAACGACACGTCAACGTGATAAGAGTGATAAAACACGACACGTGAATTCATTGTTCTCAACGATTAATCGACGTTATTGTGAATAAAAAAATTTTATTTTTCGACTCGCGAGAGACGCAAACGCGAATGTCCGACAATCGCAGCTGGAGCCTCGGTGCTGCTGCATCGCAGCATCTACGTGTGGAAACGGTTGGTGCACGGGTATATAGAACGTTCTCAGGTTCTGCATACCTATGGATACTCACGTGTACATACGTACGGTTACGTGGAAGGAGCGGCGCTCGATCAAACGCTTCGGAAACTACTCCTGCGGATATTCCGTTGGCTCGCGCCATCTAGCGACGGAATTTAGGGATCGATTCAGGACTTTCGCCTCGGTTATGCAAGTTTCTCTCGGATGCTGCGCTACGGCGAGTCGTTGGAGGGATTTTGCGGGGAGAGATAACGAGAGCGCGGTCGGTAAACTGGATTTCTGGGATAAGCAATTGTTCGTGCACGACTGTCTTACCGGTTGCCACTCCACAGGCGCTGTCGAGGAAGTTTCGCGCCGTTAAATGGCTGCAGCGCCGGGCGATAGGCAATCCGCTGTGCACGACGGCCTCACCGGTTGCCGTTAAACAGGCGCTGTGAAAAAGTTTCGCGCAGTTATGGGCAAATACGTACTTCAGGAGTACGGAGTACGAAGTACAGCTGTACTTTGTACTGCGGGAACGCGGGAGTACGAAGTACAGCTGTACTCCGTATTTATTTCGGTACTTCAAGTACAAATGTACTTCGGGGCTGCCCAACACTGATCTCGCGCTACCGAATGTCAAGTAAGGGAGGAATATCTGCAATTTTAGGGCCCGTGCTCGAATTCAGCAGGAGAACGGTAGTACCGAACTTTACCCGCAGTTGTTGCGACGTTACAGCGGTGTGGTGGACCCATGGAAAACCAAAAAATGTTGCAGGCGTGAATTTTGGTATCGAGATTCTTCTTTAATAACATATAAACATACGTTTCGATCGTTGATTCGTTTGATTCGAATATACATCAGACAAGTGCAGGAAATGGGGATGGTTTTGTTTTTCGAAACCAAGACGAAGTTATCTTATAAACTAGAGATGTTACAAAAGCCGTAGAACTGAAGAAACAAAAATTCATCTTCAAAAATTATCTCCAATATTCATCATGGAATTTTTTCTTCAAAATTTATCTTTAAAATTAATTTAAAAAATTTATTTCGACTGTCGCGAATTTCCGAATCCACGGCTAGTAGCTAGTATTAAATTCTTCCGTGATTAATTAGATCGATAGAGCGATCTGCATTCTCCATCCAGGCAAACCTGCAACGATTGGATTGATTGAAGCCACGTTGATAAATGGACGAATTATTTTATCTAAATGGTCTTCACGATCGTACTCACTCGATTGCGGCCACATTCAGTACCATCAGCAGGCGCCCACGACTTGATACACCTCCACAAAATCTTTCCCACGCTTTCCATGTCCGAATTCCAGCATTCCAAATTTCTACACATTGTCGGCGTCGCCTTTGCAAAAATTAGTCAAGTAAGTTTTTCTTATTCGGCGGAAATGATGACAAAAAGGATATCAAATGTAAAATTGTGGACGTGCGAGTGTATAAATTATTCGAATCGGATCGAAAGAAATATTCTTGTGTGAATATGTAAAAATAAGGAAGGGAAGGAAGGCAAATATCACCTTACAAGCCCAATCGAAACCACGTCCTTGGCACTGCTCGTTAGCGGTTTTGAGGGTTCCCGGCAAGATTTTTCCCAAGGGTTTTCCGATTGGACGATATTCTCTCGGACGGTCCGCGCAGTCATGCTCCCTGCATGTGCGTAAAATCGTTTGAATCAATAAAGCGCAATCGTTAAGGGCTACATCCAGTTGTTTGTGAAAAAATTGAGGGATTTTCATGATTTTTTCAAGACAAGTTTACATAATTTTCGTGGAATACACTATACATTATCAATCAAAACATCTATATTGAGGTATTTTTATGCATTTTTTTCCCCGAGTTCATACACAAAATTTAATATTAATATTCAAGTTAATATCGATAAAGAAATCATCATTTTTTTTTCTCATCGTTAAAAAGTAAATTAAAAATGTGAGATCATTAATTCAATTAATTTTCTCTCATCATTTGACTTTTATAATAATTTAGGAGTAAAAAAATCATAAAAATCCTTCGATTCTCCGGCAAACAAATATGTATAACGCTTCAACGATAAATTTCTATTCTTCAAAATTCACAATTTAGGACCTTAAGAGTATGGAAATTTTTTCCAAACTGCAATTCGACCATCGCAAATTGTTTTCCGTCGTGCTCAATACTGGGGTCATTAGATAACCATCTTTTGATCCGCATATTCCTTCCGTACCGTTGTCGTGATATAGACCCAATCTGTGACGTCACCCGCAAAAAAAAAGAACATAGAACAAGTACAAGAAATTCAATAATTATCAATTGGAAATTGTGTGGAAAATTTTTAAATAATATTCGAATTGCTTTAACGCACACGTGTCCCAATTCGTGAGCAGCTGTGGGAACTTTGCCGAAGCTAAGATCGTCTCTGAAGAGCATTATCGAGTTCATTATATCTCCGTCCACGGAACAAAAACTTCCGGTTGCGGCGATGCCTATCGAAATAAATATCATTGTCGCAATTTACTCAATTATAATTCTGCACAATTAGAAAACTAAAACCGACGTGAGCCGAATAATCGTCGTCCATATTATGTTATAATAATTAGTAACGTTGATAAATACGTCTAATATCTCGATAAAAAATTATTTTCTCGTTTTACGTTGTCGTATCGATTATCACTAATGCTTTCGATAAACAGAAATGCAATGTGAATAGTTAAAAAAAAATTAGTAAAATACAAAACGAATAAATGAAAATATTTTTTATAATAATTTAAGGACGAAAGCTCACCTGAGTAGACGAATCCTGGTTCTTTTTCGTTAGCAAGTTTCAAGCTGTGTTCCGAAAAATTGGGAAAATTAAAGACGTATTAATTTTTTTAGAAACGGTATTAGCATTGTTGCAACAAAGCTTGGAAGATTTTTTGGCGATGAGGTAGAACAATCGATTTACTTGGTAGCTGTTGCGACAATGTGATAGGCTTCGCGAGGTAAATCCGATCCAAGCCCTACATGAAGCCAATGCCATCCCATGTCTGCCAATATCGAGAAAACCTGTACTTCTCCATTCGTCGTGTGATTGTGCACATATGGGGTCGCTTCTCTGTTCTTTGCGACGAATATGGAACATTAATCGGCCAAATTACCATTTAATAGTCTACGCGAGTCATTCAATATGTGTACGAATATATATATGAGTCAAAAGACCAATTATCCAAGCCAGGATTTTTATGAGATTTACACAGTTTTAAGTGAACGTTGGAAAACAAGTTCGCTAATTTTTTTTTAATGTTTCGGCAGCTGTCAATTAAATAATTTCTCATTTTTTTTCTTCTTTCTAAATTACTTTCTCTATCAAGCATTTTTTTTTTTCATATTCACGTAGAGGAAAATTTATATTTGACATCAATTTTTGACGTGAGAATTGTAAGAATTTCACTTTTTGATGAAAATATCAAAATTGCAAACACAAAATTTTAATTTTTCGAAATTTTTATAGTGAACTTTTATTCTCTGATTAATTTGAAGAAAACTTACATAGATGTTGAATGAAAAATTCTTGATGAAATATTCTCAATTTTTCGGAAAATATAATGAAAAAACTTCCAAAATATCGGCAACGGCTGAAAGACAGCTTTTTGAGTTTAAAATCCGATTTCAATAGATTCTCGAGAGTCTGAATCAAAAACTGTTATTTTCGTCGAAGAGATGAGAAAATTTTACGTCAAAAACTGATTTTAAATATATTTTTCCATCCGCGTGAATATTAAAAAAAGATATTTGAACATTTTTTTTCAAATTTGAATACGTTGCCGATTGCCAAAATAATTTTTAAAAAATTTAACAATAATTTCGATAATTGGCGTTTTAGCTCTCATATATACGTCTAATACATATATTTATTTGATGATAGTCGACTAACAGTTCCGATAACGATGCCGGCCATTATCAGACGGACTTTCGGATCTTTCAGCTGTCTGTATCTCATATCCACGGCGTTCCAAAAAGCCATCTGGTAAATAATCTGTTCGTAGTAATCGGTTTCGTTGTCTCTACAACGTAACAAAAAAAAATCAAAATAAAAAAAAATCAAGTCTTTTGCCATTAACCTAATATTTATTCGGACATTGGTGGACATTATCTTACGATTTTGTAGGCAAATTGAAGTCCGTTGTTGCGAGAATAGTTGGGTACACCGTATCCGTTTTTTTCATACGCACTTCAACAAATACAAATGAATAAATTCATAATAAAAAAATTATTCCCTAAAAAACTCAATTAAACCTAAATTTGACAATTCCATCCATTTTTTTCTTTCCTTCCCCAATATTTATTTTCTCGAATTGCTTCGCGGAATTGCGAAGATTCGCAGGAACAACCAGAATCGACGATTCGTCGTTCTGGTCTGCCACGTGACTGATTAAAAGAACGCTAATTAATTGGCTTACTTTTAGTAACTCCTCGTCTAACTCTGTTTGTATCCAACATGACTCTAAGCGAGGGATAGCGAGGTTTTGACGTCCCGTTGCCAGCCGTGTTCTGCTGTTCCAGAAATACATGATCGGTGTCAATTCGTACAATTTGAAAATATTGAACAATTGAGATAATTGACGTCACTCACGAGATTCGAATTGGCGTCTTGGCGGGCTCTCACGACCATCGCAGCCCGCGCGGGATTCTTCTCGTAAAATTCGAGGGCTCTCTTCACGACCTGTCAATTGGCAATTGCCGATTTTGGCGATGAAAAACGACGAAAATTTCGACGAATTTACGTCGTTTCGTTTCGTCGATGAAGAAAAGTAAATGAATAAATGAATAAATAAATAAATGAATGAATGACTAAAATAAATAAATAAATAAATAAATAAATAAATAAATAAATAAATAAATAAATAAATAAATAAATAAATAAATAAATAAATGAATAAATAAATAAATAAATAAATAAATAAATAAATAAATAAATAAATAAATAAATAAATAAATAATCAAATAAATAAATAAATGAATAAATAAATAAATGAAGGAATGAATAAATGAAGGAATGAATAAATGAATGAATGAATGAATAAATAAATAAAGAAATAAATAAATAAATGAATGAATAAATGAATAAATATTTTTTACCTACCCCATTCTTGAATTTTTTCAAAGACCGATTGTCTTTCGTCAACCAGACAGGTGTGTTTTCACTGAACAAAACGGAATTGTCCGGGTTTAGATAATTCTCGACGTCTTTGTCGTAAGACTTGGATTTTTGTTTGAGATTGCCGGACGCCGCTCGTTTGTGCAGCTCATGCTGGACTTTTACCTTGTCGTCGCCTGGAAATGCGATTTAACATTTTTTTTTTCGTTTAGGACGGTATTTTACTTTGACGGACACTATATTAACTGATTTTTACATTATTTATTTACTTATTTATTTATTCATTTGGTGTTGAAAAATAAGGAAATCGTTCGTATAATTTTTTTTAATTCATAAAAATTAACATTCGAAAAAGACCCTGATTCAGAAAAGATGCATAATTTTTCGCAGAGATACAGCAATATTATTTTTTCGAATGTTTTTCATCGATGAAAATTCCGGAAAAAATGATCTTTCAATCGAAACAAAAATTTGACGGCTGTAAATACAAAGAAAAACAAATCTCAGCAACTTAGAATTTTGCACGACTATTGAGGAGATTATCGACCAAGAAAAACTCCTCCAATATCAGAGATCCTGCGACTTCTCACAAAATGGCGGTCAGATAATTGAAAAATAAGAAAATGCAATTTTTCTCCATATTTAAAAATAAAAATTATTCAAGTAAAAATTAGTTTTTCTTTTCGCGAAAATTGCATAAATCTGAGGAAAATATCATGTACTCGCCATTGCGCTGTTTCGTCTGAGATTCCTTTCGACCCTCATCCGTGTTTACTTGCTCGTGAATCTGTGAGCAGCCAGAAAAATTTCAGAAATAGAAAGAAAAGGCAGACAGAAGAGATTGCCAGAAATATTCAATTACGGGAATATCCACAAGTATTTTACGTGTACGAGTAAATAACGCAACTCAATCACTCACCTCATCGCATCGAATCAATTGCACCGATATCAATAGACAAAGTCCAAGAGTTTGATAAATTAACAGGCGTGGAATCGTGAAGAACATTTTCTTTTTTTTTAGAGGGGCGTTCGCTCTCCCGCGACGTGCCGAAAGGTAAAAGTGCTTCTTGCAATCGATTACTGCCTGATATAGACGCGAAATTAGACCGTTGGGTCCCGCATTTTCTACAGACTTTATTTTTTATCATAATTGCTCTCAATGTTATGCAAATACACAACGTCTCGGTTTGAACAGTTTTGAATTCCTCGATTCCATTTATTTCTTGTCATTTTAGTGAGCTTTGATTCAACGGTGCGTAAAATTTTGCGTATATTAGAAATATGTATGCGGTAAAACCGAATAGGTTCAGAAAAAGGCGTGTTCGAGATAACGATTTCAATTTGCGAGCGATTTATCACAGCGGTTAAATTAATTTCGACAATAATTATTATTGGATTACATTTCGTTTTCGGTACTGTTCGAGATAGCATTCGGTGAGATTTGAATAGTCTGCAGCTTATGAATTGATAAAAAATAACGACGTTGAACTTATTCGGTTTTGCCTCCAAAATCGACTTATTCGATTTTGCTTCCAACGATAATAAAAAATTGCTTTATTCGATTTTTCTTCTAAATCATAAATGTATTTCGCGAGCTTTTTCTCTTCAAGTTTTTCGTTTATTCGTATATTGGTAGAAACTTTATGGGGTTTTGTGGAAAATAAAGATAGAAAAAAAACACACGCAAAGATAAAGCATGAGAAAGACATTCGACACATGCAGAAATTAATATTTCATGCATCGCAGATATCAGCATAATTTTTATTTTATCGTTCATTTCGAGATGCTTTTTTGGACGATATTTTGACACGAATTATTGTTACTCGCTTTTAAGGGCTATTTGATAAAAAGGACGGGATTTAAATATTTACTAAGCCAAAGCAAGAATGATGAAATATTAGCCAGCCAATTTTTTTCAAAAGGTTTTCAACCTGTTACGCTTTAATTGTCGAACGATTCACCGAAGATTACTCATTACAAAGTTTAAAAATTTTCCACCCATCACATGAATAATTAATGCAGTCTTCATTAGCATTTTTATCGCCTTAGCTTCGTGGATTCACGCGCGTGTGTCCACATGTGTGTGTTGGCGTATTTGTATTTTCTTTAATGTATTCGATCTCGTTCCATTTTCAACAGCACGAGTGTAGCCAGGTGTAACCGTTCCAGATGTTCCCAAACTCACTTACACAATCATCCGTCAATTACGATGTCGTCGAATTTAATTGAAACGTTTCGTCGATTCACAAACTTTCCATTCGCGGTGACGAGAACAATCGAGAAAATTCTTCAGTCTTGCTGCAAATTCGAATTACCACAATTGTCAAATTATCGTATTTCTCCGAAGGAATAATTCACTCTGAAAATTTGAAAAAAAAACGAAAATACATATCTATGTTATCATCGAATCCCAGAAGTACGTGATATTAAATTCACACTGTAAAATTCCTGTTCCGTCGATTTTTAATGGCAACCAAATTACTTCGTTGGCTTTATTCGGTGTATTTTGTTTCTGAAACTTTTATTTCCAATGAAATTTCTCAGAGACATTTTTTTTTAACATCAATAAATCAACTCTTCTTCTTATTCTTATTCTATTTTACGATGCAGAGCCATACTGGGAGGACTACCAAATAATCCGAGGACTTCGTTAATTCCATCCAAGACCTCGATACGAATTTTCAGACCTGGCTGTGCTAATTTGTGCAATGATAACGCTGAATGAAAGTAGGCATCGCATCGGCCATAACATCGAACCTCAAGTTCCTTGCAATCCTTACTTATCAGCCATGCGATAGCGCGAAGGTTTCCCCAGCGCCTGTAGAGTGGCAACCAGCGAAGCGTTCGTGCATGCCGGGTTGCCTTTCTTCCGGCGTTGTTCGCCAAATAGCGGGCGTAAATTCTTTTTTTGTCCGACCCCCGTTGAAAACGCGCCGTTTCGCGCGTGTGCTACCGGCGGAAAGTCGCCGTTTCCAGGGCACTCCGCCAGTGGGCGGAAAATAACTTTTCCGCCCGCTACGAGATGCTCGCAAACTCAATAAGTCTAAGATCCAAGTACGATAGGTACAGCATTGTAGGATGAGGAAATAATTACTCGCCTCAAGATCATGTATCACATCAATTATGGGAAAGCTGTACTATTCAAAATATTGCACCGTGACGCCGATTATATGCAAGAAAATTTCTGTAATCGAGACAATTGTAGGAATTCCGCATAGCGCGCCGTTTCCGGTTCGCACGTTGTCACGCAGGCCAATAAGACGGTAGAATGAATTTCGTTTCCGTTTCGTACAAGCATTTGCCGCGAAAACAGATCTGCAATTAACAAAAAAATTATCAATTTAACTCAAGAGCAATTGATAAATCGTGGAATATGTTTGACACGAGAGAAAGTGAAGTGATTTACCTTGTCAGTACCGCAGATGGTCCCATCGGGAGGGGCATAACCGAAATAGACGCACGAATTTGTCCGAATCTTGGAGATGCAACTCGTATAAGTACAAATATTATTGTCAGTCTAAAAAAAAAATGCACATGTCGGAGAAACATAAATAATTATGCGATTAATTTATGATTGTTCGATTATTCTCATGGTTGAGATACTAACGGAAGCTGGGCGACAGGATTTCGTTCCGGCAAACTTCTGACACTGTTCGTCCATCGTCAATAATCGTCCTGGCAATACTCGGGGTATTGAAGACTTTACGTTGGGTTTGTTGAAGAGACATTTCGATCTCGGGGATCTGTCAGATCAGCGAGACACAAAAATAATTTTGTAAAAAGTGCGGATCGATGATATTTTTTTTTTAACGTCAACATATTTTTATAGATTTAACAAAAAATAGATATACTCAGTTATAAATAGACTACATCACAGACAGAGAAATAACTGTATATATTTTCATAATTAAATGATATATTTATAGGCTATATATGATTTCAACCATATTATAAAAATGGCCATACATAGTCTATATATAATATGAATGCTTACAGTTTGTAATATATATAGAGTGACTATATTTTGTAAAATATATATAGAGTGACCACATACAGTTTATAGATAGTCTATACATACCCAATTTCATATTCAGTTTATTCATAGACTATAAATAATTTGTTAAACCAAGGGAGGATGAAATGTTTTGATCGCGATCGGTCGTGAAAATCGATCAAGTTCGGCGAATGTCCATCGGCACTTACTTGAAATATTTGTCGAAATCCTTTAGGGTGCACTGAGACCAGTCAGCCGAATATTTCGTGAGCTTCGGGGTTGATGACATTATGTGACCTGCTGCAGCTGAACAAAGAGGATTTTCAAGACCGTCGTGACGTCCACCGAATCTGTGACAGATGACAAAATTATACCACACACGCTCGTGTATATCGGATTGTCGATGCAAGATTGTGTTATTTTTTTGGACGACTCACAAATGGCCCAATTCGTGTGCCGCAGTGTGTATCCCGTCGAAAACTCCTCTGTCACGAATGACAGCCACCGACGCGAGACTTTTCGTCAGGTTGGAGTCAATGACAGCGCAGGCTCCCGAATTGAAAGCAACGCCTATAAGTCAAAGTTCAATTATGATCTTTTATTACCATTTAAACGATAACTTTATATTTATATTCATATTTATATTTATATTTTTGATAAGTAATATGTTAATGTACATTACCAAGAGCTCCGGGTTTGCAGATACTTAATTCCCTAGGCGCGCACATTGTGTACCTGAATAAAACGACTGTTTATGAAATTTTAGAACGATAAGCGTCAATTTTTAGTATTTGAAGAATTATTGCGCTTACGGTGACATGGCGACGGCAATGTCGTAACTGTCGGATGGAAAATAACGTTCGGCGGCTAACATATGACGGCCGAGGGATGTGAGAGTACCTGCGATGTTCAACGTATCTTTGGAAACTCGGTTTCTTGATATAAATGAAAACGCATTTTCATCCTGCGAAACGATTGAATTGTTTTTTTTTTTTTTTTTACTAATGGTGACGGCATGGATATTAGGGTGTGTTGTTGAGAGGCGAAAATTTTCGATTCTCAGGGCAGTTTTTGGATTTGAAGAAGATACTGTCAGGAGAGATTTGTACAAATTTGAGCTTGATAGGACGATATGTAGAGCTTCCGCTTTCACGAATTCGATTTCATGTATTTTTCTACACATGTTTATATATTTTTTTCCCAAAGTTTCTATTTATGTTAATAGTTTCCAATCTAGAAAGAAAAAAAAATATAAAATCTATTTTGCAAAAAATTGATATTTCGATCATTTTCGATAGACAATCGATTTAAAAAAATGAAGAATAATACAATAGATAATAATAAAAAAATCGATTGTTAATCAAAACTGATCGAATCATCGATGATTCGCAAGATAAATCTCTTTTTTTTCTCAGATATGAAACCTTTATCGTGTATTAAAATATCGGACGAACTCGGATTATTTTCCAAATTGAATTTTTTTTCTCTGGAGTATCTGAAATTTTTTTAAATCCAATTGAAAATAGATAGTAGATACTAAAAAAAATTATGGACCACATCGGGGGACAAAAGGGTTCCAATCTGTTGATTTGGGACGAAATCCCCTGTATATTTATATTTCTCTTTTGGTTATTTCCGCCGCCAAACTCGTACTTACCGCGGCGACCATTATTCCGGCAATGTTGAGTCTCACTTTCGGATGTTTCAGAGTCCTGTATCTCAGCCCAACGCCGTTCCAGAAGGGCAATGAATATTCCACCAAATTGGACAGATTACCATGACGTCTATAATCAAACCATATCGTTATTTTTCCCCCTCCTTCTCCCAATTACTCGATCATTGAAATAATTGTACAATAAAAAATGTAAAAAATTATTCCACGCTAACTTGAAAGTTTCGTGATCGGCAATGACGAAGAGCTGCGGATAGACGATGCTGGGGACGATGTGGGGTTCCTGCCTGGCCTCTGAATTAAAGGGTACGTCTTCGATGACGGGAAACGTCGTTTGATCGATGAATTCTTTATCAATAAAAATTATGTTCGCATATAAAAAATATATACTACTGTCAATTTCCTGTATATGGTTTATATATATATTTTTTTTACTTGTGGACTCGTTCGAAAAAAAATTAGACTCACCCGGAGCTAGGCTAAAAGTCTCCCTCGATGGTCCAGAACTCTCGAAGATCACGTGATACCCCGAAGAAGAATTTTCCACGGCGAGTTTCTCGAAAGCGTCCACGTCGTTGGCCGATCTTCGGTATTTGCTCGTTATCAGTTCCTCGTCGAACCGCGGAGGCACCGGTTTCACGATCCAACCCTCGCTTTCTACGTTGCCGTACTAAAAACGAATCGAATCGAACCTTTGAATCCTCGAATCGTCGCATCGTCGACATTTTAATTCGCAGGCATTTCTTTTCTGGTACCACTCACGATAGAGGTTCGTCCGCTTGGAGTTTCTTTGAGAATCATCGAAGCTTTCTTCTCACGATTTTCCAACAGCGATCCCACTATCGACATCACCTTAAGTTAGAATAAAAATTATTTATTGAAATATTTTTTTCATGAAAAAAATCCGTACGAAAAAAATGTTTTTTCAACGAATTTGTACGAAAAAAAATGTTTTTCACGGGCAAAATCGCAAAAAAATGTTTTTTACAAGAAATTTTGTAGAAAAAAAATGTTCTTTTTTCTTTTTTAAATCGCGACAACTCACGTCCTCATTGATAGACACGGAATATCCAATTTCGGACGTACTGTCAGTCTTGACAACGTAGACAGGAGTATTTATTCCAGCCAGAACTCCGTCGGTCGGTTTTAATCGAAGATCGACACGACGACCAAAAGCGTTGAGACTTATCGCGGTGTATGGACTGCGAGATCGCGATTCTTGTTTACGCACGTTGATTTGCGCTATTTCGTACTTGGGAACTGGAAAAAAAATGCACAGACTGTGACGTTCCTGCATTATAAATACACGATTTGAATGAGAATCGGTGACGTTAGCACAGTGGTAGAGTTTTGCTGTTTTAGAAGTAAAATTTCCCGGGTTCGAGAGGCGGAATGCACCATGGATTTATCTCTCTTCAAAAATTCATCAGAACGATTCATTATAAATCTACCCTAGACTGTCCTCAAAAAATGGTTTTTATATTTTCGTCAATGCTACCCTCTTAAATGTTAGTTTGGGTTCTAAAAAATTACGCGACTAAAATAGCATAGACCAGAAGAAATCGCGAGAATTGTAGAAAAAAATATCAAAATGCCATTAGCGGGAACATTTACACACGAGCTAGGCTGCTAAAATTTGAACCGGCTACTTCTTAGGGTGCAAACTAACATTTAAGAGGGTTGCGACGAAGAAAATAATTTTTTATTTCGTTTTTTAAATGGTCTAATACACAAATTTCGCGGATCGATTGCTTGGTCAGCGCACGAGTTTCTCACACGAATTTAAATTTTACTCGACTGCATACCTCGTCCGGGATCCGCGTCGAAAACTTGCTTCAATTCTTCAGGCGTCATATCCTCGTGCAGCTCGCTATATCCAATCGCTGTTACCGTAGTCAACAATCCCAGAAGCATCAAGTCGAACATTATTGCTATCAACGCTGCAAAATAATAATAATATTAATCATTTATTTTTCTTTCGTAGTTTACGCTCAATCAAAACGTAATCGACCTTACTTCTCATTTTTTCTCGAACGTTGAGCCGTCTATCACGAAAGATCGGGTCGACTGTATCGATCCAACGGAAGATCTACGAATTGTGTGGCGATTGAGACGTTCCGGGCCTTTAACGTAGATAAATATATACACGTGTCGCACGCTGTACATTTTTACGACTCGAAACACTTGTACTTACGTACTTGACCTACATTTGGTAGGAAGAACAAATATTTCGTTATTCGACACAGGTCGAGGTTCTGTGTCGCAACGACGTCTATTTTCTTGACAACGCGGTTGAACCACCAACCGATAAACTTGATAACATTGTTCTTGATAGATTGTTGCAATGCGTTACTATTTTTTTTTTTTTTTTGTTTATGAATAGAAAATATTGCCTGCAACGTGAAACGCAACATAATGCAATATTGCTGCAACGTTGCCGGAAAAATTGATTTTATATTATTTTTTGTTTATCAGGAACCCATCTTGAGATATATTTATTAATTTTTGTTTTTTTTTGTCGTCAAAGTTTTGTAAGAGATGGAAAATAATGAGAAGTTTATGCATGATTATTCTTTCTGCGAAACGGGGATTATTCATTATAAACGAATACATCGTTTATGGACAGATTTGGATGAATGATATGAAACAGCCTTGG
The DNA here is from genome assembly GCA_963971145.1 of Sussaba pulchella. Classification (NCBI taxonomy): domain Eukaryota; kingdom Metazoa; phylum Arthropoda; class Insecta; order Hymenoptera; family Ichneumonidae; genus Sussaba; species Sussaba pulchella. The sequence continues at coordinate 2,502,974 of OZ020165.1, read as the reverse complement.
AAACATGTGTTAAATATATTTTGGGAAATGGACTAAATAGAAGAAGGCTTGTGCCAGCTGTATTGTCGTGTATAAGCATGAAATAGTATCTCCATGCAATCTACACTATGTCATCATCGATCAAATGATAGAATAAACGGCTTTTTGGAATATCAATTATTATTTTTAATTATCTATCTGTCGATCTATATTAACTATTATTACTTATTATCAATGTGAAGTATTATCAATAATAAGTATTATCAATAATAGCTCGTATTATTATTCGAAACTCGTATTCGTAACGCGAAAACGTATCGTCTTCAAGTATTTCCCATTTCGAGAAAAAAATAATTATTAACTCCGTATACTTTGATTAATTGTACGTATTGTTGCCTTATTTCTTTCTACTTATACATTCTTTTCAAGACAGTTTGCAATTGCATCATAATATTTATTGAATTCGAACGTATTGACAGGTTTTACATCGTTTCGTAATGAATAGACTGAACATTTTCACGACGGATTATTCGGTTGTATTAATTGAAAATACTAAATAGCCATTCTTCTAGTCCAGTTGAGGGGTCCACGGTTGTATCCAGCTTCTCAGTTGATATCTATTTCGTTTTGGCATCTGCCCTGGTAGCAAATCTGCAACGAATACACGAGAAACTGAATAAGCGAGATTTATAAAATATCAGGATGTATGTTTGCAATATATGTATAGAATAGTTTGTATAACAATAATTAACAATCGTATGAAAGCTACCATTTTGGGAACGCAATGAAAACAACATTGATTTTTTACGACATATTTTGCATCGTAAATAGGTAATTTTATTTGAATCTTCGGAGTGGATTTCGGTTTGCTTGTGTCAAAGAAAAAAGTAGTTCCATATTTTTCTAAAGTCGAAACATCGAATTATAATAATAAAATAATTATTCAAGAAACTATATATGTATAAATTACATATATTTTATGCATAGTTTGTATGCATATTATACATAATTAATGTATAGTTCGAACATACATAGTCTATCTGTAGTCTATAAATCGTTTGGATATAATTTTTTAACCTGGGAGGACAAAAATAATGATAAATTCATTTATTTTCTACGTTAAAATAACTTTTTTCTGAAAAAAATCGGATCGACTTGCCTTCTCATCGCCGCAGATAGTTCCATCAGCAGCAGGTCCAGGAGTCATGCAAGGATAGGAACTTTTCGGGTTTTTCTCGACGCACCAGAGTCTCTCGCAAATATTTTCTCCGTGGTCCTTCTGCAAAGGAAAAACCATGCAAGCCGTCAGTGATCCGGAAATTAGATTCTGTTTCTTCAGATTTCGACCAAAGTAAAAAATAAAAGATCTGGCCTATATACAAACAACTGACAGAAGCGGCCACGTGTTTTTATATGCAAACTCCAGTGGGTCAAAAAAGCATTTCAAAACTTATTTTGATTAATAGTCCACCGAGTACAGAGATAAATTGCAAATTAAGGTTTTTTTTTCTTATAAAAAATATATGGCCACTACTGTAAATATTTTGTATACAAGTAATATCTTTTTCTTCCCACTTGGGTACGAACACGGTGGAAATACTGACTTCGCAGAGCATCGTTCCTGCTCTCCCCATGCACTGCCCGTCAGGCGTCAATAAGCTTCCCGGCAATACGCGGGGCAACGCCGAATCTTGGGGTACATCGGGTTTGTTGAAAAGACACTTCGCCGTATCGGAACTGCCGAAGCAATAAAATTCATTAAAATATCATAGAAACCGTCAGGCTTCGATCGTTAATTTTTAATTATTGTGATCCTCGAAAAAAAAAAACGGACTACGAATAAACTGAGAAAACTGCGTAAATAAAAAAAATTATGTCTTATATTTATATCAACTATATATGCAATTGAGCATGTATATTTTATATAGTCTATACATGTCCAATTTAAAAAAATTATAATTTTCATAATAATAATAGTAATATATAATTCTCTTTAATATAATAAAATAATAAATAAAAAAATTATGCATAGTGTGTATATAAAATATACTTGGAATTGCGGATATCTAGTCTCAATATAGATTATATATACTTAATACATTGCACATATATGTCCGATTCAATACATATTTGATACATAGACTATGTAGAGTTTTTTCACTCGGTTAAAATTTTCTCTAATATAATAATAATATATCTAATAATTGTATACAGTCTATATTTGCTCAATTCAATATACAGTGAATGTACAGAGTATACATAATTTTTTCACATCCAAGCACATCTGGGAAGCACATCTGGTGATAATTCATCGGCACTTACTTGAAAAAGGCTGTAAATTGTTTCCAGGAACACGGAGACCAGAAACCCGGATTATTCATGAAGGCCGTTGAGGGAGACATGATGTTGCCAGTTTCATGCGAGCAAGCCGAAGCGTTGTTCTGGCCGTCGTGGTGCGCCCCGAATCTGCAAACAATTCACGAAATTTCACGATAGATTCGCAGATGTTGATCCGTCCGTCATGAAATTGACGGGGATGGTCTCACTATGCCTCGTCACGGTCTGACTCGGCACAGTCTGCCTCGTCTCGGTTCGACTCGGCACAGTCCGCCTCGGCGATTTTGACAGGTCTCCGGTCCATCTCACCGGCAAGAGATACGTTATCATTCCTGTTTTTTTAATCTAGATGCGCCCGCCATCGACCGAGCGTGCCTGACGAAGCGTCTGATCAGTGGATCGAGACCTGTCAAAATCACCGAGGCGGATTGTGCCGAGTCAGACTGCGGCGAGGCACAGAGAGACCATCACAATTGACGTCACGTCCTGTCGAATAACTCACAAATGACCGAGTTCGTGAGCTGCGGTGTGTACTCCGTCGAAACCTCCCGCGTCCTTGACAATAGCTGATGATATTACACTTTCCTGGCGAAAAACGCAGGCTCCCGAGATGTGTGCGAGGCCTGTGAATTATAATTAAATTATCATCATTGTTTTCATCAGTGAATGTTCGTTCAAAATAGATTCGTTGATTTTCTTACCGAGAATGCCGCATTCTGTGTCGTTCACCATGCACATAGCGTATCTGAAGGATAAAAAAGTTTCAGAGAAATGTTGACGATGACGACCGTCATCAATCCTCAGCGTGCTACGGGGGTCACGAGGGACCCCATCGAAATAGTACGTTCTTCACATTTTCATTTAGTAACACGATTATATCCCAGGAACAAATTATTTCTTCAGCAATATAACGATCGATTCTTATACTAGGATTGTTGATAAGACATCGTGAATTTTTGGAACATTTTTTGAGCACTTTAGAGTACTTTTTAAGGCGCTGGAACGTAGATGATCTTCATTGCGTAGCAAAGGTGCGAAAAAAAAAGTTGCACACTAAGGGTTGATGTTTGAAGGGGTGTGCTTACGTCGTCATGGCGATAGCAATATCATAACTCTCCGATGGAAAATCTGATTTCACGGTGTGCATATATGAGGCGAACGAGCCGATGGCGGGATAAACGCGCAGCGTTTCGTTGGGATTCGTATAGTCGGATATAAACGGAAGTGCGGAGGTTTCCTGCAAAACGATTGAACGATTCATAAGGTTACATATGGTACAAAAAAATTAAAATTGTTGATTTCACATTTTCTCGTATTAACTTTTCAACTACAGGCATTTTTTTATTTTCAATATCAACATTTTTTCATGCTTCTAAAACTTTTTTTTTTTAGACAGATTCGGCTCTCTATCAATTTTTAATATTTTTTAACTTGCTTTTTTTCAATTTTCATAATTATTTTCTATATAGTCTGACGAGCGTTTTTCTTTTTTAATTTTTCGGTTGGACGATTTTTTACGAATCACCGAAAACAATAATTTTTTATCCTGCATATCAAAGTATGGAATACTAGGACTTCTTGAATTAAACAATTATTAATTTTTTCTTATAGTTCAAAAGCGAATAAAAGATGTAAAATCAATAATTTATTTTTTACCATATAACATTTATAATAATTTTTCAAATTCACTCGGATTTAAGGGCATTCAGGGGCTCGTGAGCCCTTAATTAAATAGCCGTCGAAGAGTTCTTTTTCCTTTTTTCCACGTCCGTCGACAAAATTATACTCACCGCAGCGACGATTATCCCAGCGATGTTCAATCTCACTTTTGGTTTTTCAAGAGTTCTGTATTTAATATCAACGCCGTTCCAGAAACCCAACAAATAATCCACCAATCTGGTCGGACTCCCTTTGTGACTCCTGAATCGAAGGAAAAATGTCAGTTTTCTTTTGGCATGTTCATGCGATCAATTGATTCATCAACGAAATTAATTTTGTTAACTCACTGGAACGATTTGTAATCGACGACGACGAGGATCTGCGGATAGATGATGGCAGGAGCGCTGCGCTTCGAGCGCGTCGTCTTGTTCACAAAAACATTGTCTGGAATTATTGGGGAAAGAAATCGTTCGATTACAATCGTCGATTTTTCCCAGGACGATAATCGTTTGGTGAATTATTGACTTGTGATGAATTTTAAAGCTACTAAATGTTTGTGTGTTTCATTAGTAACATATGTAGTTCGAAATTGTTCATTGACTAAGTATTTATTTGAAATATCTTACTTATAAAAATAATATGTAAACGAAAATAAAAACATAAGAAAAAAGTAATAAATACAGACTTACCGAGACTTCCATGAACTGCATCGGTTGGCAACGGAGGAATTTTTGTGATTACGTGCAAAGCGTTTGCGTTTTCGAGATCGTCCCCGTCAGCGATGGATCTTCGATATCTTGAGTTCAAACGACTCGGCAATGGGCTCACAACCCAGCCCTCGGATTCGACATGACCGGACTGAGAATCAACAAAAATCGATCATCAGAACCTTCGTTATTCGGTTATTAAATTCCTGAAAACCGTCAATGCCGTCAATTAAACTCACGATTTTGAATTTTCCATTGGAGGACTTTCTGACCACTAACGACGCCCCATTTTGAGTGTCTGTGAATAATTTTCCAGCCTTCTCCATCAACTGCGAATCGACAAAAATGGGTATTAAAATGGATCATTGAATTCATACACGATATGATGATTATTATTTTGGTTTTCGATTAAAAACAGCTTACTCCATATATCTGGGTGAAACGGAATCCGCTTTTAGTCGTTTTGTCGGACCTAGCCATGTAGACCGGAGTCTTTTTTCCAGCAAGAATGCCCTCGGACGGAGTCAACAGAAGATCGATGCTGCGACCAAAAGCGTTGAGACGGATCTCGGTGGGAGATTCGTAAGATCTCTTGTGACGTTTCGGAAAGGAGATGGGCACTACATCGTACTCGGGCACTGGAAAAAATTGTCGAGTATTTCACGTTAATTTTAGCTCTTCGTGAATCGAATTAATGACGGAAGACTTTGAGATTTTACGCGAAAACGGATTTTGTATACCTGAGTCGCGTTTCGTCCTGAAAACTCGCTCGATTTCTTCATCCGTCATCTCATCGTGCAAGGGGATTTTTTCGATAGCTGTTACCGTTGTAACCGCAACCAGCAGCATCCAGCCGAACATTTCGATCGACGCTGCAAAAAATACAACAATGAAATATTGAAAATCGTTATAATTATATCTTATACCGAATCGAAACGTAATCAGTCGGTAATCGAACTCACTCTTCATATTTCCAACACGTTGCTCTTCGTTGAGATATATTTGCGCTTGCCGATATTGTCCTCGTTGAAGATCAGAAAGTCGTCTGATGATAGTAACCATTTCCACTTCCTATATATATATGCCGGATTGGTAAGATCGTCGTCGCCAAATGCGGGACACTTGTGCGATTGCATCGATGACAAATTGTCAAATTATACCATATTGACGCAAAACCGCAAAAATTAAATGTTTGCTGTCTGTCCGATGACATTTTTATGTTTATTGTCGTGCGACAATATCACCACGCGGCTGATAAGCATTCGCAATAAAAATTCAGCAAAAAACTATGATTCGGCCGCAATAATCACATACTATATTGCTCAAAATCAACACTCTTTCTTAAATTTTCTAAGACGGTTTTTAACACTACATGCACATATGATTTTTGATACAATGATTATTATTAAAAATTGCCAGCCACCCATTACGATTGCAAAAGAAAATATTAAATTATTCAATAAATAAATAAAGAACTAAATCGATTTTAAGCATAGACCCATCGTGGATACATGAGTAGATTAATAATTCATCGATCAATAATTCCATTATTCGAGGAGAAATAACGAGACAAATACATGATTGGGAATAATTCGGGAATTATGAACGAAAAAAATGTATTTGCCACATCATTCAAGTCGACCAATGACGTAGGTAATGTAAGTTATTGCCGAAAATTCATTGGACCTGGTTCAAATGGGTTCTTCCGAGAGCACACAAGTGTTCGAAAATATATTGCTGTGACGCAAACCCGAATGATAGTCGTCGTTACAGAGACGATCGTAAAATATTCGCAATGTAACTTTCACGCCCTCATCGATCACGGTACCATCGATCGCCGTCACAAGTCCCGGAGGTCAAGATATCATTCACCTATTTTTCATCAAATTTCGAGCCTCGTAAGTTCACGCCTCGCTTGAGGTCCAGAAGGGTTGTAAAAACGAACAACCGGTCAAGAGCGTGTTGAAAACGTACATTATAGGGTTCCAGGAGCTATTTTCATGATACGCAATTATAGCTTTATCACATCGACAAATTCGATTATTTTCGAAAAAAAAGTAATTTCTAATTTTTGGTAAACTATTTTCCTTACACTGCTTGTTATAATTTTGATCGGATGTACTAATTAAAAGCTACAGTCTAGAATTTTTCCAGATTTTTTTGGTCGGATAGTTTGCCTATTTAGGGGGTTGGATGGGAGGAATTCTCTGTCCATGACTTCGTAAAGGAAGGACTCGTGGCTTAAGGGTCAAGATGATAAGAACCTGAAACATTATTCTGTTCCCTTTTAAGGGCCCGCTTTAAAGACACCGCACTCGATGGGACGAGAAAACATTTTTCAGTCAAAAACAATTTTTTTTTCGAATAATTTTGAATCGACAATCTGCGCGTATGGACCACATTTTGTCTCAACAGCTGGATAAAAAAGAAAAAGGGAGGACCGTAGCATACAGATAAACGAACGGGCGGTCTGACCTAAACCATAAGAGCTCCTCGGCCCTCATGAAACCTTGAAAACAATTTGAAAAGTTTGTCCATTATACCAACGATTTTATTTTTAGTCGATGTCAAAAGCGACGTCAAATAATTTCGAAACTCCGTGATAAAATCCCGGATAGCTTTTTGACACGCATTCAATCGAAAAATGTCAAGTCAATGCATTTTATTGGCCCTACACGATAATGAATAACAATAAATACCACACAAATTACATCCTCGTATATTATATCTTATTTCATTTGATTGTTAGGAAGGTATCCAAATCATTCACGTTATCCAGATTATTTTCCCATCGGCTTACAAAATGTCTGACATCTGTTTTAAGTAATCGTCATTGAACACTAAAACATTTTTAATTGGTTCGAATATTTGTGATTAACCAAGAAGAAAAATTATAAAAATAATTTCTGCTGTTCGATACTATTATTTTTTTTCTCAACCAATTTTCTACCGCCAGCATAAGCATCATCCAAAGCGTACCACGTGGAGGTTGCATGACCGAATTTTCAAGAGAGAACATTTTTCTGAATTTTTCGTTTTTTTTCAATGAAAAAAAATTTTATGAGTATTCAAAACGGTCTGAAATAATTACCACCCTCGTGTGTATATCTGCATGAAAAACCATGAGTCCAGTGCAGTGAAATCTAAGCGGATTCTGCTATAGGAGGAGACAATTCGATTTCTCAATAGATGAAAATGACTCCAGTTATCACGTATTTTTGAGAGACGACATTTAAGGCGGATCTCTGTGCGGCAGATCGTACACGAGACGATAATCATTGAAACAAAAATCGCATCCCATCGAGATAATATCTTCTCAGAGATCATACCAATTTTCACCCCACTGGAACTTGTCGTAGTATCGATATCGATGCAAAAAAAAATCGCCAAAAGCATGGAGAGACAAAGAGAGAGTAAGAATGTACGAAGACGCCGAGAATAGGAAATACAATTCTCCATACAAACGTCGACACCCCATTTGAACGCCTTACGGGGTGCTTTTCGAAAAATGCCTCGTTCGTGCACTTCTACAGCCTCTAGGAAAGATATCTATGAAATTCCATGTTCCAACCTTCGGTGGTTCAGTCTCTGCGTTGTTTGTCAATCAGTCAGCCAGAAACGCAACAGTTTAATATAGATACATTTGGATGAATAATATGCGTACGGTGTCTTTGGAAAAATGTGTCAAATTTATTGGGAAATGGATCGACGAAGTAGGCTCGTGTCAACTGTATTATCGTGCATGGGCATAGGATCGCATCAACCTCTAATCTACACGACGTCAATGACAGTCCATATCGTCGCTCGCCATCGATCGAATAATAAAACATCGTGCTTGCGATTGTGATATTATATTTATTGAATTCAAAGGTATCGACAAGTTTCGATAATTTCGTAATGAATCAATTTAAAACGCTCTCGTCAACACGACGGATTATTCGGTCACACAAACTTAAAGTACTAAATAGCCTCTCTTGTAGTCCAGTTAAGAGGTCCGCGGTCGCTTATAGCTTTTCAGTTGATGTCGCTTTCGGCCTGGCATCTGCTCTGGTAGCAAATCTGTAACAAACATACGATAAATGAAATTAGCGAAGTTAATAAAATGTTATGACCGAAATGATGATAGATTTATTTTAATTCGACGAAAAAGAACTTTTTCACTGGAAAAGTCAGTGCAACTCGCCTTGTTGTCGCCGCAGGGGGTTCCATCAACCGCAGCTCCCCGAGCACTGAAGCGATTCATCCTGTTACGAGAACTCATCAAGCAATAGAGTTTCATACAAATATCATCGTGGTCCTGCAAAGTGAAAAATGCAACGCGTCAGCGAATCGATCGTCAGTTTTCGTTTCTTCGGATTTCTCAGTTAAACGCTCGTAATGCTAACCGTATCGGCCTTTATTCCTCCGAGCTTCATGCACTGTTCGTCAGCCGTCATCAATCGTCCCGGCAACACGCGGGGCAACGCCGATTCTTTGGAAATAACGGGTTCGTTGAAGAGACATTCCGCCTGTTCGGAACTGCCAAAGCAACGAAACTTATTAAAATCAGAGAAGACTGAGATTGGATTCATTAATTGACCATAAGATCGAAGAAATAACCGACGATGATCCAACGCGAACTTACTCAAAATAATTCCTGAAATTTTCGACAGTACACGAAGACCAGAAAGCCGCATTTTCCGTCATCGATGTGGAAGGAGCCATGATGTGACCAGATTCGGATGTGCAACGTTTATCACCGTCGTGTTTCGCGCCGAATCTGCGAAAATTCAAAAAATTCCACGATAAATACGTCGACGTCACCTTGAAATTATCCCATGTCGTCTGATAACTCACATGTGACCGAATTCGTGAGCCGCAGTCTGAACTCCGAAGAAACCTCCGTTGTCCTTGATAACAGCTGTCGAGTGAACCCTAATATAGTCACTGACGCAGCCTGCCCTGAAATGAGCGATGCCTGTGGACAATCGTTAATTTATCTTCATTATTTTCATTCAATCGGTGGATATTCGTTCAAAATAATTCGTTTATTTTCTGACCGAGAGTTTTGCAGTAGCTGCCGTCCTGCGAGCACAAATCGTATCTGGAGAGAAGGACAATTTGTTTGAATTTGTCACACGAGAGTTTCTCCGTTGAGCTCGTTGTGCAATTGGACGAATCGAGTGGACGGATGCGAAGGCTTCGAGTTTTGCCGGTGTGAAACCGGACTTCGAGGTTTGCCGGGGTAGAACCGGACTTCGAGGTTTGCCGGTGTAAAATCGGACTTCGAGGTTTGCCGGTGTGATACCGTGTTACGAGGGAGATGGGATAGGGTAGGGACTACCGGGAGCAGCGTCCGAGGGGAGCTGGGGCCAACTAATCGCAGCGGCCAAGCGATGCCTGGGGCCAGCGATTGGCAGCGGCCAAGATCCCCTGGAGCAGACTAGAGCAGCGACCACCCGAAGGTGGGGCCTACTACTAGCCGCGACCAAGTTCTCCTGGGGCCAGCCGTTCGCAGCGACCAAGCACGCCTGGGGCCAGCGAGTAGCAGCGTCCAGACCCCTCGGAGCTCACGTCCTCGGTAGAGGAGAGGCTACCCGGCTCAGATTTCCGCGTCCGAGATAACTCGGGGCAGTCACCCTTGCCGGGAGGACAGGTAGGGTACGATGGGGCGAATTTCCCAGAAGGAACCGCGGCCAACGACAATTAATTCCCAAAGGGAAGATTCGTTTCCATAAGACTTTATTGCACGAATAATAAGCCAGGAGCAGAATGAAAAATGCTCGAGGAGCTCTATGTTATATACCCGTGCGGGTGGCCGGGCGCTTGCGCGAAACAGAAACGCCAAACGACACCTCGCGGCTGGGCGGGAGAACTATCGAGCGGTAGGCGGCAGCGCGTAGGCGCTGCCGCGTGCGGCCGCTCGCCGCGCCGGCGACCCGTACGGTAGCGGAACGGTGTGTAAGTGAGTGTGTGTGATTTCGTGTGTAAATTTAAAACAGGAAAAAATACGATAAAATAATTATGCTGATTTCAGCGTACAACAAATTCATGATTAAAAACGTCAGTATTCGAAGTTTAAAGTTCCGAGTAGAAATAATGTATAACCTATTTATGAACTATACATGCAATAAAGCGTGTATTTCGTTAATGATTACATAATAATTCCAACAATAGTTGACATAATTAATTAATCGTCATAATAGTTTATAATTTCTATTATTTTTATAATTGGGCATATAGTCTATAGACTATATAAATTTTTTTGAAATTATTATATTTATTTATTGATTTTTTAAAGATCCAATGTTAAATATATTACATATTCCCAATGCTATATATAGTTGATATGTAGGCTATACATAATTTTTTTGCTTGGGGAGGTGTTCTTACGGCGTCATGGCGGCGGCAATGTCGTAAGTGCGTTCCGGGAAATCGGAATCCACGTGTCGCATATATCGGCTGAGAGAATCGAGTGTTTCATGCATGTCCAATCCTTCCTTGGCACTTTTGACGTACGTCAAAAACGGAAGTGCTTCGTCATCCTGCGAAACGATCGAAAAATGTACTCGATCGAACGGTCATCGTCGTTTTTTAATTTTTAAGGCTTTTACCACCGAAAAACTTGTACTCACCACGGCGATCACTATTCCAGCGATGTTGAGACGCACTTCTGGTTTTTTCAGAGTCCTGTACAATATGTCAACGCCGTTCCAGAAACACAGCAAATATTTCAACAAGGTGGTAGTGTCCTCACCGTGAAGCCTGAATCGAAAGAAATTTTTTTGTTTTTATCTGTCATCCGTGTGATTAATTTTTTCTCTCGATAAAATTCAATTTTTTCTTAACTCACTTGAAACTTTGGTGATCGACGATGACGAGGATCTCCGGATAGATGATGTCGGGAACACTGCGCTTCGAGCGCGTCGTCAGGTTCCGGGAAATAATCTTCGGTATGTCTGGAAACGTGGAACGATCGATTATGCGTCGAATTTTTCGGGACGGTAAGCGTTTGGTGAGTCATTGACTTACCGAGGCTTTCGTAAACTGCATCGCTTTGCGGTGCATTCTTGTAGATTACATGCAGCGCGGTCGTGCTTGCGTTTCCAAGATCGTCCGTGTCGGTGATGGATCTCTGGAATCTGGGTGAGAACCGTGAGGTGAAACGATAAGATATTGGCTTCACGGTCCAACCCTCGGATTCGACATAACCGGTCTGAGGAAAAACAAGAATCCATAATTGGGACATTCGTTCTTCGTTTATAAAATTTCTTAAACGTGTTGATATCACAAACGGAACTCACGATTTTTGGTTTTCCATCGGATGATTTCTCAACCAATAACGACGCCTTCTTCCGTACATCTTCCAATATTTCTCCTACCCCTTGCCACGCCTACGATTTAACAAAAAATACATATCGCAGTCGTTAATTCAATTTGTATGAGATGATTATTATTATTATTATTATTATTTTCGATTATCGTCGGCTTACGTTAGATTTTTTGGTGAACCGGGTTCCACTTTCAGTCTCACTATCGGAGCTAGCAAGATAGACTGGGGTCTCCGTTCCAGCTAAAATTCCCTCAGACGGCATCAATCGAAGATCGACGTTGCGACCAAAAGCGTTGAGGTGGATCTCGGTGGGAGAACCGTCGGATCTCTTGTGATGTTTCGGAAAGGAGATGGGCACTACATCGTACTCGGGCACTGGAAAAAGTTGTCGAGTTTTTCACGTTGATTTTAGCTCTTCGTGCATCGAATTAATGCCGGAAGCCATTGAGATTTTACGCGAAAACGAATTTGTATACCTGCGTCGCGCTTCGTCCTGAAAACTTGCTCGATTTCTTCGTCCATCATCTCATCGTGCAGGGCAATATTTCCGATAGCTGTTACCGTTGTAACCACAACCAGCAGCATCCAGCTGAACATACCGATTGACGCTGCAAAAAGTAAAACAAAGTAATATTGTAAATCGTAATAATTATATCTTATACTGAATCAAAACGTAATCGGTCGGCAATCGAACTCACTCTTCATATTTCCAACACTTTGCTCTTCGTTGAGATATGTTCCGGCTCGCCGATATTGTCCTCGTTGAAGATCAGAAAGACGTCTGATAATAGTAACCATTCCCACTTCCGATATATATACGCCGAATTCGTAGGATTATCGTCGTCGAATGCGAAAGTCTTGAGCACTTATACCGATGACAGATTGTCAAATTATACCATTTTGACACTAACCCGCGAAAATTATATGTTTGCTGCCTGCCCGATATGACATTTTTATGTTTATTGTCGTGTGATAATATTACCACGCGGGTGATAAACGTTCGCAATAAAAATTCATCAAATAACAATTATCGGCCGCAATGATCTCGTACTATTTCACCAAAATCGACACTCGCATCATAGATACATGAATAAATTAATAATTCATCGATCAATAATTTTATTATTCGAGATGAAATAACGAGACAAATACATGATTGTGAATAATTCGGTAATTGTGAAAAAAAATGTATTTGCCACATCATTCAAGTCGACCAATGACGTAGGTAATGTAAGTTATTGCCGAAAATTCATTGGACCTGGTTCAAATGGGTTCTTCCGAGAACACACAAGTGTTCAAAAATATATAGCTGTGACGCAAATCCGATTGATAGTCGTCGTTACAGAGACGATCGTAAAATATTCGCAATGTAACTTTCACGCCCTCATCGATCACGGTACCATCGATCGCCGTCACAAGTCCCGGAGGTCAAGATATCATTCACCTATTTTTCATCAAATTTCGAGCCTCGTAAATTCACGCCTCGCTTGAGGTCCAGAAGGGTTGTCAAAACGAACAACCGGTCAAGAGCGTGTTGAAAACGTACATTATAGGGTTCCAGGAGCTATTTTCATGATACGCAATTATAGCTTTATCACATTGACAAATTCGATTATTTTCGAAAAAAAAGTAATTTCTAATTTTTGGTAAACTATTTTCCTTACACTGCTTGTTATAATTTTGATCGGATGTACTAATTAAAAGCTACAGTCTAGAATTTTTCCAGATTTTTTTGGTCGGATAGTTTGCCTATTTAGGGGGTTGGGTGGGAGGAATTCTCTGTTCATGACTTCGCAAAGAAAGGACTCGTATCTTAAGGGTCAAGATGATAAGCGCTTGGAACATTATTCCGTTCTTTTTTTAGGGTCCGCTTCAGAGACACCGCACTCGATAGGGCGAGAAAACATTTTTCAGTTAAAAACATTTTTTTTTCGAATAATTTTGAATCGACAATCTGCGCATATGGACCACATTTCGTCTCAACAGCTGGATAAGAAAGAGAAAGGGAGGACCGTAGCATACACATGAACGGACGGACGGTCTGACCTAAACCATAAGAGCTCTTCGGCCCCCATGAAACCCTCAAAACAATTAAAAAAGTTCGTCCGTTATACCAAATCTTTTATTTTTTGTCAATGTCGAAAATGACGTAAAATAATTTCAAAACTCCATGATAAAATCCATATAAAATCCCGGATTGCTGTTCGACACTCATTCGATCGAAAAATTTCAAGTCAATGCATTTTATTTACCCTACACGATGATGAATAACAATAACTACCACACATACATTTTACATACTCGAATATCATATCTTATTACATTCGATGGATAGAAATGAATCCGAATTATTTACGTTATCCGGATTATTTTCGCATCCACTCACAAAATTTCCGACTATTATTTCAAGTAATTGTCATCAAACAGTGAAACATTTTTCATTGCTTCAAATATATGTGATTAACGAAGGAAAAGAATTATAAAAATAATTTCTGTTGTTCGATACCGAGCGGAAGTGACGAGAATTTGTGAAGAAAAATATACATGATCCAAAAATCGTGGGAATTTTCAGAAATCCTTGCTGAGCTACGTTGATATGATGAAACATGAAGGTGCTATAAAGTCCTTTCGTCTCAAGAACGTCGCACCTAAACTTCCCCGCAACGAAACGCTACGGCGCCGAAATATTCTCGAGCTGAAACATCCTCGCGCCACAACGGTCGCACTATTTCGTCCCGGAGCCCAAACATGACAGCAGAGAAACGTTGTGTACCCCAGAAACCAAGCACCCTAGCTGACTTATAATTCCGAGTGGTTGCTTCGATCAACTCTCCATTATTAACTCAGAGAAAAATGATTCCATCAGCCCAAATTTTCCCTCAGTGTGTATTTAATTAAACTGAACCGCTTGCGTATTAATTCGAACCTTGAAACGCAACTATCGTGCATGGGCATGGAATTGTATTCCTCATTGTCGCTTGTTATCAATCAAATGATACGATAATCTGCTTGTTGGAATGGGAAAGATTACAGGTACCTGAAGAAGACGCCCTTAATTAAGTGCCGACTGCCCGTGGAAGGAGCGAACGCCTTTTTGCGTGCGTGCGATTCGCATTACGCCAATTGTAATTCTTCCGCTTTCGTGTGTTTCATACTCCGGAGAAATAAATTATTCACTTCATTTGCTTGCAGGTGTGTCATTATTATTTATTGTATTCGGAAGTATCGACAAGTTTGCATAATTTCGTGATTAATATACTGGATAATATTCGTGTCAACACGACGGATCGTTCGGTTACGTCGATTACAAAGTGCAGTAATCATCATTCAATCGCATAGAAGATTTCTCGATTGTCCGCAGCTTCTGGGTTTATATCGATTTCGGCCTGGCATCTGCCCTGGTAGCAAATCTGTAAGGGATAGACGATAGATTGAATTAGCGACGTTGATAGACTGCCCAAGATTGTAATAATGATTAATCAATATTTTACATTGAATGACTTTTTGTGAAGGAAATAATTGAATCGACTTGCCTTTTTATCACCGCAGGTGGTTCCGTCGGGAGCAGGTCCAACGAGGTCGCACGTATAAGCATTAAGGGGTTTTTTCGCGACGCAAGCGAGACTCGTGCAAACATCTTGATCCCTCTGCAAAGACAAAATGCAATGTATCGTATCGGAAAAGTCATTTTGCTTCGAGTCGTTAATGAAAACGTGTTCAGAATGTAGTAAAACATCTAAAAATCACATTCAGAAAAAATATCCGGATGTGTGTGTGTGTGTGTATGTATGTAACATTGATTGAACGTTCACAACTTGTGAACGGCTTGAGATATCAAGCTGAAATTTGTCGCACATGTAAATGGTTCAAGGCGCATAGCATGATTAAATTTTTTAAAAAATCCATGTAGTACTTTTGTTTTTATGCGATTTAAAAAAAATTCAAAAATTTATTTCACTAAAAATCCGTCCATCCTCCTCCCCTCTGATTTCTTTCTTATTTGTTGCACTATTATCAAAAGATGTTTCGATATTGAATTTGGGCAAAATCCATTCAGACGTTCAGATTTAATCCGATTTCCAATTTTTTAGATTTGACGTGGAATTAGCCATATATTTATTCCGGACTAGATGGATTTACGAACGGATTTTATATGAAAACAAGGGTGCAAAGTCGAAGCTTGCACATTGCTTGCTCATAATTTTACACGTTTGCCAAAACTTCGTCTATAAGAAAGCCGACATTGATCGATACATAGTTGTTTCTCATGAAGGAAGCTCTGACAAATGTGTAAAATTATAAGGAAGCAATGTGCAAGGTTCGATTATTTTTTTTCTTATGTACTATACTAGAAAAACAGTCGAAATACTGACGTCGCAAAGCGTTGTTCCTAAAAGCTTCTTGCACTGTTCGTCGGCCGTCAATATTCGTCCTGGCAATAGGCGCGGCAGCGCCAAGTCTTTGGGTATGTCCGGTTCGTTGTAGAGACATTGCGCTTTATCGGAGCTGCCGAGGCAACGAAACTCATCAAAATCATCGAAATTATTAGGGTGGCATTGATCAATTGTATTAATTCATTAATAATAATAATTGTATGAATGTAAAAAATTTTATTATTGAGATCCTTCAAAAGAAAACCCCCCCAAGTAAAAAAATAATGTACAGTCTATTTGAACTATATGAGATCGGGCATATATAGATTATTGGAGAATATCCACAGTCTATAAATAGACTATACGTGTCTGATCTTATATTTCGTGAAAAATAATAATAATTATTATTTACGAGTTTTTATTAATAATAAGAAATAGGAAAAGGAATAGTAAAAAATTGTATGTAATCTATAGACTATGTATATAATACATATAGTCTATACATAGACTATATATGCCTAATTCCATATGCAGCAAAAGATAATAATAATTATTATCATTATTATTATTCACGATTCATTATTAATAATAAAAAATAGGAAAAAGAATAGTAAAAAAATTGTACGGAATCTATAGATAGTCTATACATAGATTATGTATGATCAATCCCATATGTAATTCGTACATAGACGATATATAATTTTTTTACTTGGAAAATCCAGAATCGACTAATGAACGTTTCGAAAATATGAACACGTTTGAGGATGATTCATCGTTACTTACTCGAAAAACTTTTTAAATTGTTCCCGAGAACACCGAGACCAGAAACCCGAATTTTCCGAGAACGCTGATGAAGGAGCCATGATGTGACCAGATTCATGGGAGCAATTGTTCTCACCGTCGTGGCTTGCGTTGAATCTGGAAAAATTCACAAAGTTTCAGGACATATTCGTGAATGTCGGCTAGTCCGTCGTGAAATTGTCACAATCCCGTCCGATAACTCACAAATGGCCGAGTTCGTGAGCCGCAGTGTGGATTCCGTTGTAACCTCCTACGTCGTTAAGAAGAGTCACCGATAAATTTTCCTCACCATCGACCCCACCAGACCTGCAGGCTGTCCCCCTGTAAGCCACGCCTGTGCGTAATTGTTAATTTATCGTCATTATTTACGTTCGATCTTTAATTTCTATTCGGTAATTTTATTTTTCCGTAAAAAATTATCGATGGAAGTTGCAATGGGATTCCAAAGGTCTGTATGCCATTTTAAGCGGTTTTTAAAAATCTTTCGTTACTGAATCTTCGGAAAGCAATCTTCGTTCGCCACCTCTACGATTCGAAGGAAGCAATGTGCAAGTTTTAACTTGCAGCTTGTTTTTTTTTTTATTGACATATCTTGATAATTTTCTCACCGAGAGTTTGGCAGGGATACCCTGGGACCGAGCACAATTTGTATCTGGAAAAGAAGACAATTTTTTTTTTTTAATCGACGATGCCAAACGTCGGTATTCGATGTTCGAAGCGGAGTGCTTACGTCGTCATGGCTGCGGCAATGTCATATTTTTTCAACGGAATATGATCATCCACTTGTCGCATATATTGTGCGAGGGATTCAAGCGCACCGGTGTATAGCAACGAGTCGTTGGAATACGTATTGTTGTTTATAAACGAAAGGGCCGTAGCGTCCTGCGAAATGATCAAATGGTCACCATACTTAAGTGAAAAAAAAAAAAATCAATTTCAAAAGAAGATCGAAAGATCAATTATTTTATATAGCTTATATATTTTTTTTTCCACTTGGGAAATTAAACCCACAGAACTATAGTTCGTTTTTTGTATCTGCTGCGTCCGTCGACAATCTCATACTCACCGCAGCGATGAGTATTCCAGCGATGTTGAATCTCACTTTTGGATTTTCCAGGGTTCTGTACTTCAAATCAACGCCGTTCCAGAAAGGCAGCAAATATTCCAACAATTTCGTCAGTTTCTGATTGTAAAGCCTAAATCAAACGAATTTTTCAATTTTCCTTCGGTATCAGTGAAGTTATTTTTTTTTTTTTTTTTTCGACAATGAAATAATCTTTTTGCGACTTACATGAAACTCGCGTGATCGACGATTACGAGGATTTGCGGATAGATGACGCCAGGAGCGTTGCGCTTTGAGCGCGACGTCTCGATTTGGAAATTGTCCTTTCGAATAACTGGGAAATTATGGTTATTAATGAGAATATTGTTAATTAAGGGGGATGGTCCCAGTATGCCTCGCCACTGTCTGACTCGGCACAGTCTGCCTCGCCACAGTTCGACTCGGCACAGTTTGACCCAGCTCAGTTTGACTCCGCGAGTTTGACAGATGAAAGTCACTTCCTCTCGCTTTGACATCCGACACTCTCTCCGAGTTTGACTGAGAAAGAGAGAGAGACTCTCATCTGTCAAATTCCCGGAGTCAAACTGTGCTGGGTCAAACTGTGCCGAGTCGAACTGTGGCGAGGCATACTGAGATCATCCCGATTAGCGTTTGATGAATTGTTAACTTACTGGGTCCCGAGTGGACGGTATTGTTTTCTGTCGCGGGAATTTTTGAGATCACGTGCAAAGCGTCGAGGTTCTTGAGATCATCCTCGTCAGTGATGGATCTTTGGTATCTGTTTGAGAGCCGTGCGTTCAAACGTTGCGGTAATCGCGCAACCGCCCAACCCTCAGATTCAACTTGACCGAACTGAACAAAAACGAAAATCGATCATTAGAACCTTGGTTATTTGCTCATTAGATTCCGTGAACGCGTTAGAATCATCAACTCACGATTTCGAGCTGTCCATCGGAAGATTTTTTAACCATGAACGAAGCTCGCTTCTGTCGATCTTCCAATATGCTTCCAACGTCTTTCATCGCCTATGGTTCAACAAAAATACGTAATGAAATCGATCGTTGAATTGTCACGAGATTATTATTTATTATTATTTTTTCATGGGTTTTTATTATCGACGGCTTACCCCGAAAATGCCGCTGATCCGGGATCCACTTTTAGTCCTGCTATCGGACCTAGCAAACCAGACGCGAGTCTTTTCTCCGGCCAAAATTCCCTCGGACGGAGTCAACAGGAGATCGACGCTGCGATTGAAAGCGTTGAGGCGGATCTCGGTGGGAGATCCGTCGGATCTCTTGTGAAGTTTCGGAAAGGAGATTGGCACTACATCGTACTCGGGCACTGGAAAAAGTTGTCGAGTTTTTCGCGTTAATTTTAGCTCTTCGTGCATCGAATTAATGCCGGAAGACTTTGAGATTTTACGCGGAAACGGATTTGTATACCTGCGTCGCGCTTCGTCCTGAAAAATTGCTCGATTTCTTCGTCCGTCATCTCATCGTGCAGGACGATTTTCTCGATAGCTGTTACCGTTGTAACCACAACCAGCAGCATCCAGCCGAACATTCCGATCCACGCTGCAAAAAATACAACGAAGAAATATTGAAAATCGTTATAATTATATCTTATACTGAATCAAAACGTAATTAATCGGTAATCGAACTCACTCTTCATATTTCCAACACGTTGCTCTTCGTTGAGATATGTTCCGGCTCGCCGATATTGTCCTCGTTGAAGATCAGAAAGACGTCTGATGATAGTAACCGTTTTCACTTTCGATATATATATGCTGAATCGGTAGGATCGTCGTCACTAATGCGGAACACTTGTGCTCTTGCATCGATGACGGATTATAATATTTTACTATTTCGATGCTCGTGTTCGTGAGTTATAAGTTTACCTCCAGCTCGAAGACATTTTTATGTTTGGTGACGTATGATAACATCGACGTACGGCTGATAAGCGTTGACAATGGAGATTCAGCAAAGAAACATTATTTGACTACGTTTGATCGCGCATTAAATTCACGGAACCCAACACCCGTGCCCCTTAATAAAAGAAATATTTATGATTTTTGATAATAGGATTGGCATTTAAAATGACCGACTGCCCATTACGACAGCCAAAATCTATTCAATTACTCAATGGTCCCGTACACGACCAAATCAATTTAATCATGAACGCTCGATAAAGGAATAAATTAATAATTCAATATGAAGTAACAAGACGGACGATAAATAATTCGGGAGCCGTGAAAAATATATATTGGCGACATCTTCCAAGTAGATCGATGGCCTGGATAACGCGAGTTATCGCCGAAAATTCATTGCAGCTGCTCTACTTTTTGCGAGAGCAAATATTTAAAAATATATCGCTGTATCCCATACCCGAACAATAGCCGTCATAATAATTTATAAACTTCGCGATAAAACCTCGTATAATTATTCGTCACTCATTCAATCGAAAAATTTCGAGTCAATCCCGTTTTTTTTACCTCTCACAATAATGAATAACATTTTTTTACCACACACAGATTATATGTAACCAAATATCAATTATTATTATACTGATTATACAAATAGCAATTTGGAACACTGAAACGAATAAAACAACAATAAAGACGACGATCACAAAATCGATCGAATTAAACGAGGATACGACCGAGATTCGGACTGATGTGGAAACCGACTTCCAAGAATACCCAGAAAACCACGAGCTCGATTTCTTGAAGTCTACGAGGCTATAGTGATGATGCGTTGTCGAGATTTTGATCCGTTGGATCTATAAGCCCCACCCTTGAATCAAGCTTTGCATTATTTTATCTTTTTCTGGAATCCACTCAGATGTCGGTGCAATAAAAATCCGAAACCGTCCGAAATAGATAGGACCCACCCTGGTGTGTATATCCGCATGAAAACCATGAGTCCAGTGCAGGGGAATCCAAGCGGATTCTGATGTAGAAGGAGACGATTTGATCCCTCGATAAAAAAAAATGACTCCAGTTATCACGGATTTTTGAGAGACGACATTTGAGGCGGATATTTGTGCAGCAGATCGTACGAGAGGCGATAATCGTTCAATCAAAAATCGCAATTAATCGAGATAATATCCCCTCAGAGATTGTACCAATTTTCACCCCACTGGAACTTGTCGTAGTATCAATATTGTTGCAAAAAAAAATCGTCGTAAACATAGAGAGAAAAAAAAGGAGTGAGAGTGTACGAAGATCCGCGCGAAGAGAAGACGCCGAGAATAGGTAATACGATGTTTCGTACAAACGTTTACACCCCATATCAACCCTCTAGCGGTAGATTTTCCAAAAAATCTTTTGATAGTGCACTTCTACAGCCTGTAAGGGACAAAAATTGGTGACTTCGTCTTTCTATCTTCAGTGATTCAGTCTGTGCGTTGTCTGTCATTCGGTTAGTCAGATAGGAAACAGGTTGATGCATATAGATTTGGATAAATAATATTATGCATGGTGTCCTTGAAAAAATGGGTGAAACATACTGGGAAATTATTCGACGAAGAAGGCTCGTGCCAGCTGTATTATCGTGCATAGAATCCCTAAATGAAAAAATCATATATAGTCTTTATTTATCACTACATATTGAATCGGGCATAAATAAACTATATATAGTCCATTTGTAAATTGAATATCCCGAATTGCATGTACAGGTTATGTATAGACTTTATAAAATGTTTGTATGTATAATTCTATTATTTTGAAGAGAATTAACTATTATTATTATTTTTGGAGTTATTATATTGGGTTTAGGATTTTTTTTTCGAATTGGACATACATAGGCTATTTAGAAACTATATATTCTCAATTTCATGTATTAACACATGGACTATACATTAATTGTTTACTTGGGTCGTATCGGCATCTAATCTACACGACGTCAATGACAGTCCGTATCGTCGCTCGCCATCGATCGAATAATAAAACATGTTGCTTGCAATTGTGATATTATATTTATTAAATTCAAAGGTATCGACGAGTTTCGATAATTTCGTAATGAATCAATTAAAAACGCTCTCGTCAATACGACGGATTATTCGGTCACACAAACTTAAAGTACTAAATAGCCGCTCTCGTAGTCCAGTTAAGGGGTCCGCGGTAGTTTACAGCTTTTCAATTGATATCGCTTTCGGCCTGGCATTTGCTCTGGTAGCAAATCTGCAACAGACATCCGATAAATCAAATTGGCGAAATTAATAAACTGTAATGACCAAAATAATAATAGATTTATTCGTATTCGATGGAAAAGAACTTTTTCACTGGAAAAATCTGATCGACTCGCCTTGTTGTCACCGCAGGGGGTTCCATCAACCGCAGCTCCCTGAGCTCCGCACGAATAACTTCCCGCGCTGGAACTCGTCAGGCAAAAGAGTATCGTACAAACATCAATGCCGACCTGCAAAGTAAAAAATGCAATGCGTCAGTGAATCGATCGTCATTTTTCGTTTCTTCGGATTTTCAGTTATACGCTTGGGATTCTAACCGGACAGGCCCTTAATCCTCCGAGCTTCTTGCACTGTTCGTCAGCCGTCATGAATCGTCCCGGCAACACGCGGGGCAACGCCGATTCTTTGGAAATAACGGGTTCGTTGAAGAGACATTTCGCCTGTTCGGAACTGCCGAAGCAACGAAAATAATTGAAATCAGAGAAGACTGAGTTTGGATTCGTTAATTGACCATGAGATCGGAGAAATAACCGACGATGATTCAACGAGCACTTACTTGAAATAATCCCTGAAACTCTTGACGCTACACTCGGACCAGAAAGCCTTATTTCCCGTGTAAGATGTGGAACCAGCCATGATGTGACCAGTTTCAGATGTGCAACCTTCCACACCGTCGTGATATGCGCCGAATCTGCAACAATTCACAAAATTCCACGATAAATACGTCGACGCCGATTTGCCACCTTGAAATCATCTCATTTCGTCCGACAACTCACAAGTGGCCGAATTCGTGAGCCGTAGTACGGACTCCGTGGAAACTTCCGTCGTCCTTGATAAGAGCTGTCGAGTGAACCTTCATATAGTCACTGTCGCAGGCTGATCTGAAATTAGCGCTGCCTGTGGACAATCATTAATTTATCTTCATTATTTTCATTCAATCGGTGGATATTCTTTTAAAATAACTTGTTTATTTTCTGACCGAGAGTTCCGCAATAGCTGCCGTCCGGCGAGCACAAGTCGTATCTGGAGAGAAGGACAATTCGTTAGAAATTCCCGATTGAAAACGTAGGTATTTAACGTTTGAAGATCCAAGTAAAAATAATGTATATCCTATTTATCGACTATACATACAATTAAGCATATATTTTGTTAATAATTGCACAATAATTGTAATGATAGTCTCATCATCAATCAATCATGATAGTTTATAATTGCAATTGTTATTTTAATCGAACGTGTAGTCTAATCTATGTATAGTTTATACATAGACTATGTATCACTTCTAGAATTATTATATTTTTCTTTTAGATATTTTAAAAATCCAATAACAAATATATTATATATTCTAAATTATATAATTAATATGTAAACTATACATCATTTTTTTACTCGGTAAAATGTGCTTACGCTGTCATGGCGGTGGCAATGTCGTAACTGCGGTCCGGAAAATCGGAATCCGCGAGTCGCATATATCGGCTGAGAGAATCGAGAGTTTCATCCGAGTCCAATACTTTCTTGGCACTTTTGGCGTACGTCAAAAACGGAAGTGCTTTGTCATCCTGCGGAACGATCGAAAAATGTACTCCATCGAACGATCATCGTCGTTTTTTAATTTTTGAGGCCTTTTTCACCGAAAAACTTGTACTCACCACGGCGATCACTATTCCAACGATGTTGAAACGCACTTTCGGGTTTTCCAGAGTCCTGTACATTATGTCAACGCCGTTCCAGAAGGGCAGCAAATATTTTAACAAGGCGGTAATGTCCTCACCGTGAAGCCTGAATCGAAAGAAATTTTTTTGTTTCTATTTGTAATCCGCGTGATTAATTTTTTCTCTCGCTGAAATTCAATTTTCTCTTCACTCACTTGAAACTTTGGTGATCGACGATGACGAGGATCTCCGGATAGATGATATCGGGGACGCTGCGCTTCGAGCGCGTCGTCAGGTTCCGGGAAATAATCTTCGGTATGTCTGGAAACGTGGAACGATCGATTATGCGTCGAGTTTTTTGGGACGGTGAGCGTTTGGTGAGTCATTGACTTACCGAGGCTTCTGTTATCTCCATCGCTTTGCGGCGCACGCTTGTAGATTACGTGCAATGCGGTCGTGCTTGCGTTTTCGAGATCGTCCTTGTCGGTGATGGATCTCTGGTATCTGTTTGAGAACCGTGCGTGCAAACGATGGGATAATGGCTTCACGGTCCAACCCTCGGATTCGACATGACCGGACTGAGGAAAAACAAAAATCCATCATTGGGACATTCGTTCTTCGTTAATAAAATTTCTCAAGTGCGTTGATATCACAAACGAAACTCACGATTTTCGATTTTCCATCGGATGACTTCTCGACCAAT
The DNA here is from genome assembly GCA_963971145.1 of Sussaba pulchella. Taxonomy (NCBI): domain Eukaryota; kingdom Metazoa; phylum Arthropoda; class Insecta; order Hymenoptera; family Ichneumonidae; genus Sussaba; species Sussaba pulchella. Next base: position 2,478,200 of record OZ020165.1, on the reverse strand, counting down.
AACGACGCTTTCTTCTGTACATCTTCCAAAATTTTTCCTACCTCTTGCCACGCCTACGATTCAACAAAAAATACATAACGCAGTCGTTAATTCAATTTGTATGAGATGATTATTATCATTAGAATCTTCGATTATCGTCGGCTTACGTTAGATTTTTTGGTGAACCGGGTTCCACTTTTTGTCGTGTTATCGGAACTAGCAAGATAGACTGGAGTTTCCGTTCCAGCCAAAATTCCCTCGGACGGAGTCAACAGGAGATCGACGCTGCGATTGAAAGCGTTGAGGCGAATCTCGGTGGAAGATCCATCGGATCTCTTGTGATGTTTCGGAAAGGAGATTGGCACTACATCGTACTCGGGCACTGGAAAAAGTTGTCGAATTTTTCACGTTGATTTTAGCTCTTCGTGCATCGAATTAATGCCGGAAGCCATTGAGATTTTACGCGGAAATGGATTTGTATACCTGCGTCGCGCTTCGTCCTGAAAACTTGCTCGATTTCGTCGTCCGTCATCTCATCGTGCAGGGCAATTTTCTCGATCGCTGTTACCGTTGTAACCACAACTAGCAGCATCCAGCCGAATATTCCGATCGGAGCTGCGAAAAATACATCAAAGAAATATTGAAAATCGTAATAATTATATCTTATACTGAATCAGAACGTGATCAATCGGTGATCGAACTCACTCTTCATATTTCCAACACGTCGCTCTTCGTTCAAATTTATTCGCGCTTGCCGATATTGTCCTCGTTGAAGTCGACTTGTCGACGTCGGAAAGTCGTCTGATGATAGTAACCGTTTCCACTTCCGATATATATACATGCCGGATCGGTAGATTCGTCGTCGTCAAATGCGGAACACTTGTGCCCTTGCATCGATGACAGATTTCAATATTACACTATTTTGATACGAACGTTCCTGAATTATAAGTTTACTTCCAGCTCAGAGACATTTTTATGTTTGGTGACCTATGATAAGATCGACGAGTAGCTGATAAACGTCGATAATGAAAATTTGTCGAAGAAATATTATTATACTATTTATATTATTATACTATTATTATATTATTTGGCCGTAGTGACCACGTACTGAATTAACCGAACTTCATATTCATACCCCCTATGAAAAGAATATAAATGGCTGACCGATCATTCAACTGCCAACATCTATTGGATGGCTCAATGAATCAATAGATAATATAATTAATTGTCTCATAGATAGTTCGATATCTCGTCGATAAGTCATTTGATTATTCAAAATGAGACTACATGATGGATAGGTGATTGTAAATCATTCGGAAACGGCGGAAAAAATGTATTTGCTTCGCCCTTGAAGTTGATCGATGACGCTAGTAACGTAAGTTATTGCCGAAGATTCATCGGAACAGCTTTCAATGGGGTTTTCCGAGAGCACACACATTTTTGAAAATTTATTACCGCGAAGCAAACCCGAACAATAGTCGTCGTTGCGAAGACGATCGTAAAATATTCGGAATGTCACGTTCACGCCGTTATCGATCATGATACCATAGATTCTCGTCACAAGTCCCGGAATTCCCGATTTCTTACACCTATTTTTCACTAAATTTTGAGCCTCCCGAGTTCACACCTAGCTTGCCAGTCAAGAGCTTGTTGAGAATGCACACGGCAGAGTTCTGGCAGCTATTTTTATTATACGCAATCATGGCAATATCACATTGACAAATTCTATTGCTTTCGGGAAAAAGTTACATTTACATCTTCTGTAAACTTCTCACGTTGCAATGCTTGTTATAATTTTGATCGGAGATACTAATTAAAAGTTACATTCTGGAATTTTTTCAGATTTTTTGGTCGGATAGGTTGTCTATTGGGGGACTTGCAAAGAAAAATTTTTTTTTTTCTGAATATCTTATTCTGAATCTTATTCTTATCTTATTCTGCATTGGATCGTTAATCTACGTCCATATATCGACTTTAATCTCAATAGGTTAATAAATAGGAGAATTACAGGACTGTTCAATTTGTTTCTTTGGTCCAAGGGACCAGCGCTTATGTCCTCTTCCGCGTCGTACGCGTCATGAAATCTCTGTGTAGAAGAAAAAAAGGAAGAGGGAGAGAAAGAGTGTACGAAGATCCGCACCGAGAGAAAACGCCGAGAGTACGAAATGAGTTATTATATTGGTTTCCGGATTTTTTTTCGAATTGGACATACATAGGCCATTCAGGAAGTATATATGCTCAATTTCATATATAGTTGATACATAGACCATACATTAATTGTTTACTTGGGTCGTACCGACATTTAATCTACACGACGTCAATGACAGTCCATATCGTCGTTCGCCATCGATCGAACAATAAAACATTGAGCTTGCAGTTGTGATATTATATTTATTAACCTCAAAGGTATCGACGAGTTTCGATAATTTCGTAATGAATCAATTAAAAACGCTCTCGTCAACACGACGGATTATTCGGTCACACAAACTTAAAGTACTAAATAGCCACTCTCGTAGTCCAGTTAAGGGGTCCGCGGTAGTTTACAGCTTTTCAATTGATATCGCTTTCGGCCTGGCATCTGCTCTGGTAGCAAATCTGCAACGGACATCCGATAAATCAAATTGGCGAAATTAATAAAATGCAATGACCGAAATAATAATAGATTTATTCGTATTCGACGGAAAAAAACTTTTTCACTGGAAAAATCCGATCGACTCGCCTTTTTGTCGCCGCAGGGGGTTCCATCAACCGCAGCTCCCCGAGCGCTGCATGAATATCTCTTCGGGTTGGAACTTGTCATGCAAAAGAGTTTCGTACAAATATCATCGTTTTTCTGCAAAGTAAAAAATGCAACGCGTCAGTGAATCGATCGTCATTTTTCGTTTCTTCGGATTTTCAGTTATACGCTTGGGATTCTAACCGGACAGGCCTTGAATCCTCGGAGCTTCATGCACTGTTCGTCAGCCGTCATCAATCGTCCCGGCAACACGCGGGGCAACGCCGATTCTTTGGAAATAACGGGTTTGTTGAAGAGACATTTCGCCTGTTCGGAACTGCCGAAGCAACGAAACTTATTGAAATCAGAGAAGACTGAGTTTGGATTCATTAATTGACCATGAGATCGGAGAAATAACCGACGATGATTCAACGAGGACTTACTTGAAATAATCCCTGAAACTCTTGACGCTACACTCGGACCAGGAAGTCCCATTTTCCGTCATAGATTCGAGATCAGCTATGATGTGACCAGTTTCCGATGTGCAACCTTCCTCACCGTCGTGATGTGCGCCGAATCTGCAACGATTCACAAAATTCCACGATAAATACGTCGACGTCGATTCGTCACCTTGAAATCATCTCATTTCGTCCGACAACTAACATGTGGCCGAATTCGTGAACCGTAGTATGAACTCCGAGGAAACCTCCGTTGTCCATGATAAGAGCCGTCGAGTCAACCTTCGTATAGTCACTGACGCAGGCTGCCGCGAGATGAGCGATGCCTGCGGACAATCATTAATCTATCTTAAGTATTTTCATTCAATCGGTGGATATTCGTTTGAAATAACTTGTTTATTTTCTGACCGAGAGTGTCGCAGTATCTGCCGTCCGGCGAGCACAAGTTGTATCTGGAGAGAAGGACAATTTGTTTGAAATTCCCGATTGAAAACGTAGATATTCAATGTTTAAAGATCCAAGTAAAAATAATGTATATCCTATTTATTGACTATACATACAATTAAGCATATATTTTGTTAATAATTGCACAATAATTGTAATGACAGTCTCACCATGAATCAATCATCATAGTTTATAATTACAATTGTTATTATAATTGGACATGTAGTCTAAACCATGTATAGTTTATATATAGATTATGTAGTACTTTTGGAATTATTATATATTTCTTTTAGATATTAAAAAAATCCAATAACAAATATATTATACATTCTTAATTCGTTATATAATTAATATGTAAACTATACATAATTTTTTTACTCGGTAAAATGTGCTTACGCTGTCATGGCGGTGGCAATATCGTAACTGCGGTCCGGAAAATCGGAATCCGCGAGTCGCATATATCGGGCGAGAGAATCGAGAGTTTCATCCGAGTCCAATACTTTCTTGGCACTTTTGGCGTACGTCAAAAACGGAAGTGCTTTGTCATCCTGCGGAACGATCGAAAAATGTACTCGATCGAACGATCATCGTCGTTTTTTAATTTTTGAGGCCTTTTTCACCGAAAAACTTGTACTCACCACGGCGATCACTATTCCAACGATGTTGAAACGCACTTTCGGGTTTTCCAGAGTCCTGTACATTATGTCAACGCCGTTCCAGAAGGGCAGCAAATATTTTAACAAGGCGGTAATGTTCTCACCGTGAAGCCTGAATCGAAAGAAATTTTTTTGTTTCTATTTGTCATCCGTGTGATTAATTTTTTCTCTCGCTGGAATTCAATTTTTTCTTCACTCACTTGAAACTTTGGTGATCGACGATGACGAGGATCTCCGGATAAATGATATCGGGGACGCTGCGCTTCGAGCGCGTCGTCAGGTTCCGGGAAATAATCTTCGGTATTTCTGGAAACGTGGATCGCTCGATTATGCGTCGAGTTTTTTGGGACGGTGAGCGTTTGGTGAGTCATTGACTTACCGAGGCTTCTGTAAGCTCCATCGCTTTGCGGTGCGCGCTTGTAGATTACGTGCAATGCGGTCGTGCTTGCGTTTTCGAAATCGTCCTTGTCGGTGATGGATCTCTGGTATCTGTTTGAGAACCGTGCGTGCAAACGATGGGACAATGGCTTCACGGTCCAACCCTCGGATTCGACATGACCGGACTGAGGAAAAACAAAAATCCATCATTGGGACATTCGTTCTTCGTTAATAAAATTTCTCAAGTGCGTTGATATCACAAACGAAACTCACGATTTTCGATTTCCCATCGGATGACTTCTCGACCAATAACGACGCTTTCTTCTGTACATCTTCCAAAATTTTTCCTACCTCTTGCCACGCCTACGATTCAACAAAAAATACATAACGCAGTCGTTAATTCAATTTGTATGAGATGATTATTATCATTAGAATCTTCGATTATCGTCGGCTTACGTTAGATTTTTTGGTGAACCGGGTTCCACTTTTTGTCGTGTTATCGGAACCAGCAAGATAGACTGGAGTTTTCGTTCCAGCCAAAATTCCCTCGGACGGAGTCAGTCGAAGATCGACGTTGCGACCAAAAGCGTTCAGGCGGATCTCGGTGGGAGATCCGTTGGATCTCTTGTGATGTTTCGGAAAGGAGATGGGCACTACATCGTACTCGGGCACTGGAAATAGTTGCCGAGTTTTTCGCGTCAATATGAACTCTTTCAGCCCCTAATTAATGCTGGAAGACTTTGTGATTTTAAGTGGAAACGTATTTGTATACCTGCGTCGCGCTTCGTCCTGAAAACTTGCTCGATTTCGTCGTCCGTCATTTCATCGTGCAGGGCCATTTTCTCGATAGCTGTTACCGTTGTAACCACAACCAGCAGCATCCAGCCGAACATTCCGATTGACGCTGCAAAAAGTAAAACAAAGTAATATTAAAATTCGTAATAATTATATCTTATACTGAATCAGAACGTAATCAGTCGGTGATCGAATTTACTCTTCATTTTTCCGACACGTTGCTCTTCGATAAGATATATTAGCGCTTGCCGATATTAATCACGTTGAAAATGAGGAAGCCGTCTGATGATCGGAACCCTTTCGACTTCCGATATATATATATGCCGGATCTGTAGGGTCGTCGTCGTCGAATGCGAAATACCTGTGCACTCACATTGTTGACAGATAACTATACTTCACTATTTTGACGTTAACGTGCAAGAAATTATTTATTTGCCGCCTACTCTATGACATTTTTATGTTTGATGTTGTACGATAATATCGAACGTAGCTTCATAACCGTTTACAATTGAAATTCGGCAAAGACGAATAATTCGGCGGCAACTATAACATACTATATTGATCAAAGTTAACCGTTTGCGGTCGTTCGTCTTGTTTCAACCACCAAAACAAAAGCTTTTGCGGGATAATACGACCGCAAAGGGTTAACACTCTTGCTTATATTTTCCTAGACTTCTCAATACTAGACATACACATGATTTTCGATGGAAGGAGTATTATTCAAAATAATCAACCAAACAATACAAAAAACCATTCAATTGCTCAATGAATCGTTAACCAGTTAAATCGATTATATTATAACCGCTCGATGAATAAATGAATTAGTCGATGACTCATCAATCAATGTCTAATAATTCAATGAGAAATAAAAATACGGATCGTAAATAATTCGGGAGTCGTGAAAAAGATATACAGGCCACATCTTTCAAGTAGATGGATGGCATAGATGATGCGAGTTATCGCTCAAAATTTATTGGAACTGCTCTACTTTCCGCGAGAGCACACGAATCTTTGGAAATATGTCGCTGTATCGCAAACCCGAATAATGGTCGTCGTTGCAGAGATAATCGTGAAATATTCACGATCCTACGTCGCGCTCTTATCGATCATGATAACATAAATTTCAGTGACAAATCGAGAAAGTCGCGATTCCCTTTCTCTGTTCCGCTCTCTGTTCCATTCTTATTCGAGCCTCTTCAGCCTTATCACCACGCGTCGCTTGTAACACCATCAGAATTGTTGTAAAAAAAAAATCCTTCCGAAGGTTCGTTCATTATTTCAATTCCTTTTTCAGTCCTTAATATAAAAACCGACGCAAAATAATTTCTAAACTTCGTGATAAAATCTCGGAATAATTATTCGTCACTCGTTCGATCGTAAAACGTTGAGTCAATGCTTTTTATTAATCTTACACAATAGTGAATAACATTTTTTGCCACACAAATTATTTACCCGAATATTAATTATTATTACATCGTTGAATAGAACGAATCTATTCCAGCTTGCTGTTGGTTCTCTTCACCCTGATGCTATTGCAATCCCACGCATTGCATGTGCAGACAAAACTGTGAAAATAGAAGAAAAGAAAAAGAATAATTGTAATGTCATGTTTTTTATTTGATTTTTATTTAAATCATGATCGATTTGTATTACCTTGTCGCCACCGTCGCAGCTTGTGCCATCGGCAGCGGCGATTCCGGTTTCCGAGCAATCGCCGTACGGATTCCGGCAGCGAATGTTGACGCACACGTCGGCTTCATCATTCTCGGGCTTGTTTCGAAACAATTAAAACATTTGAATAAACGTTTCAGACGTTGGTTCAATTAATTCGTTTATTCGTTGTTTTGATTAATTTTTTCAGGTACCTGACACGGTGGTCCATAGCCTTGAATCCTGCACTGTTCTTCGAGATTCTTCACCCTTCCGGGCATCAATTTCGGCAGTCTTCTCGCCATTGTTCTCGGCCGATTGAACATACAATCAAGTTTTCGTTTCCTTCGAAATTAAAAAATAAAAGTATTATTACAATCGTCGAATCAAAGAAGAAGAAAAATTTATTCTTATCGTGCGATCAATAACAGAAAAATTGCAATAAAATCGTTTGAAAACGATCACAAATAAATCCGTAGTTCGAGTATTTATTGCTTGATATAATTCGAACAATGGAGAATTGAAGAAACGATGAACTACGAATGAATTGATAAATCATTCGTACTTGAAAAAATCGTCGATATTGGCGAGTGAGCAGCTGGAGAAATCCGATGAGTTTTTCGTCCATGACGGACTGAAAGACATGATAAATCCGTTGCTGTACGAACAGCCGTCCTTGCTTACATCGTGACGGGCACCCAATCTGTGAATTACAATGTTTATTTCTCCATGATCGTTTAATTTTGACGAATTACGGTTTCTCTTTTACGCTCTCCGTTTTTTTTCACTCACAGATGACCGATTTCGTGAGATGCAGTCGAGACACCTCCGAATCCACCGTTATCCTGGACCAACGCGACACCGTAACGTATTTTGAAGTCGTCGTAATATACACAAGCTAGTCCTATCCATGCTTTGCCTTACAAAAATAATATTGAAACAAAATTGATGTAAAATCAAAACAAAATTACAATTGAAATAAAATAGAAATTAATTTAATCTACTTCGGATTTATTGCATTTGAAAAAAAAGCATCTATTTATATTTTATTGAATATTTAAAGATCCATTATTTTCGAAAGATTATTTTTTTATAAACTTTTCTTATGAAAAAAAAATATATAAATATTTTTAAAAAATTAATCTACGTGATGTAAGAATTTCGGAATACAAAAATGGTTGGTAAAAGTAGTAAACGCAAAAACATACCCAAAACCCGGCTCTCATCGTCGAGTCCGAATATTTGCCTGCGGAATTGATGAAAAGTCATTAACGTTTGTTTAAATTCAACACCGAAGTGAAAAATGGGTAATTGTATTTTGTTAATTTTGATTCTTACTTTGTCATTGTGACGGAAATGTCGTAGCTGTCGAGAGGAAACGTTTCTTTTATCGCGTAATGGAAGTAGCTCATGTCCTTCATAGCTTCCGAAGAATTGAACGTGTCGACACCCACATTGTTTTTCGAAATGTACGGAGTCGCTTCGTAGTCCTGTTTTTTCAAAGGAAATATTTTATTCAACCCTTAAATACCACACAGCATCATTTTGACGATATAATTTCCTTGTCAAAATCCTTTTTTGTGAATACATTTTTTTTTCATGAATTTTTGTAATCATATGAATAATTCCAATTGCACTTTTGATAAATATCTATTTATCAAATGTTCATTTTTTTCATTTATCAAACATCTAATTATTTCTCCGTTTGATCGAGGAAAAAAGGTGTGTAAGGGTCAATTCGTCCCATCAATGCCGTTAGAAACGTTGATTCGTTTACTCACCACTCCCACGATTATGCCAGCGATGTGAAATCTCACCCTCGGAGATTCCATACTTCGGTACTTTAGATCGACTCCGTTCCAAAAAGCCAACAGATATTCCAGTAATCCGTAAGTATTACGGTCGTAATCTCTGAATCGTATAAACGTATCATTTTAATAATATTGCTTTTAAATATAATTTTTATTATATTTCTTTCGATCCATTTTTTGTTTTAAAAAGAAATATCATATTGTGTACCTTTTCAAAAATTTAAATAATAATATCATAATATTGATTATTATCATAATTAAAAATAATTAAATATTATTATTAAATAATAATAATGATAATGATATAATAATAATAATAATTATATATATATAATTATATATGATTATTATTATTATTTCTACATTCTTATATTATCTTATTATTTATGACGTTTCAAAAAGTACACAAAATAATAATTTTTTTAAAAGAAAGTATAAATAAAAAATAATAATATTAATTCTATTTGTTATTTTAATTGCTATCAATAATTAATTTCGCTCAAATCAGAGAAACCGGATGTGCCCTCCTCCCGTCCTGCTTACGAACAAGATAGAGCACCAACAGCAGACATTTTCAAGTGTCAGAATTATTTTTCAAGATTAGAAAAAAAAGCGATAGCATTTCCTTTGACCTCAAAAATAATTATGGACTATAATACAGATTGAAACGTGTATAAAAATATGAAAAAAATAATACACGTACTTGTACAGAGTGTGTTCGACGACCACGAGAGTTTCCGGATAAATAACATCCGGTATTCTCGATTCAATCAGCATTTCTCTCAGTCCGAGAATCGAATCACTCGCGGCTGTGGATTCAACGAATGTTAACAACAACAACGACAGAGCAACAATAATAATAATTGTAAATATATGTATTTTTTTTTTTCCTAAACGTCTGCTCACGTCGAATTTTCAGGCGTGGTCAGAAAATACGTTTGACGATCTGTACTCACGGAATTTATTATCATTATCTCCGTGCGTTACGTTGGTTTCGTAGATAATGTGAAAAGGTTCTTCGACATCGTCGCGAACGCCGGGCGATCGACGGGTCCTCGTGTAATTTTGAATGATTCGAGAGGGCAAGGGCTTGACGGCCATTCTTTCGCTTCCGATGAAACCATTCTACAAAAATTAGTAAATAAAATTGAATCCTGGATTTTATTTGATTTTATTTCCGACAACGATGATACGTCGTTCGATTATAATCATGGGAAAAAATGTTGTAGCCTACGATTCTGGCCCTTCCAGAGGGTTCCTTGCCGATAACCAGAGAAGCCATCGTATATGGATCCTCGAAAAGACGTCCGACCATATCCATGAGCTGCAAACAAAACCAAACGATCAAAATAATAAATTTATAATTGTAAATAATAAATTTGTAATTGTAAATAATAAATTTATAATTGTAAATAATAAATTTATAATTGTAAATAATAAATTTATAATTGTAAATAATAAATTTATAATGGTAAATTTATGATTGTAAATTATAAATTATACATTATTAATTACTAACACCATCCCGTCGCACGAAATCGACTCCCAACGGCGCCCACGGGGAGTACCGAGCGTAATAAACCGGCAAATCATAACCGGCCAAAACGTTGTCCCTTGGATGAAGCCAGAGATTGATGTTTCGACCGAAAGCCCTTATATGCATTTTGCTTCCTTCCGAAAGATCCCTCTTGTGCAATCTTTCCGGACAATCAATCTTCACGATCTCGTATTTTGGTACTGAAAATAAATTCAATTACCGTCGCTACGTCACACATTGAAAAAATCCGAAAACTTTGATTTTTATGGAAACTAATTGTAGAATAATAGAAATTTTTTTATTTGCGATTGTGTTCTTTTATTGCGAATACAATTATTATTTTGGTACACTTACCGACATCGCAGTTTAAATAACTTTTGATCTCCTCGGGAGACACGTAATTGTTTATCTGTTTGGCACATGGAATAAATGTACGTTTCGTAATTAAATTTATTAATCAATTAATTTTATTCTACTTCTACTCTTTGAAATAATAATAATAAATAATTTTAAAAAATAGAAAAAAAAATATTTGCAACGAAAATGACGGAAGAAAAAATTGTAATATATTAAAAATGCATTTACATTGTCGTCCGCAAGAGAAATGTTGACGACGGCTAAGCACAAAAGTGCAACAGCTATATACGTCATGTTTGATAGATCGATGGATAATTTTTAATTTTTATTTTTCAACGATTCGCCAAATATTCGCCGTGGACGGTCGACTCCTACTGAATGCAGAATCACGATGATCCGGAGAATCATTAAATATCCGCGATGCATTTACGATCGACGGATTTTCGATCCCTCATTCGTGCAGAATAAATATTTGGTCGAATTTTTCAGGCTTGCGCTTCATTAATTAATTTTGATTAATAACCCCCAAATAATTCTCGAAAAAATGTATCCTGCAATCAATTTTAACCATTCGCTTGGAAACTGCGATAATTTGCATCAGCGGGAAACTTTTTTTTTAATCGTCGACTAGTTAGACAATTTTGGGGAAAGAATTTAGTGATTGCATAGTCGTCTGGTTTTTGAGGATAATTTATAAAAAATCCAACCGTCGGAAGAGAGTTAGAGGTTCGATGAACTCGATTGGTTTGCCGAAGTAATCATTACGGAAAAATTGGGTCACCCGCAGTGAGGCGGAAAGGCATTAATGATAAGCGTATTTCAGTCGTCGAATACACGAGAATTGCGCAGATCGTCGAACATCATCGAAATTGATCTTCGTAATCGTTGGATTGCATTTTTATTAAGAATCCATTTTTCGTTAAGAAGAAACGACGAAAATAGGAATTATGATACTCCATACAAAATTTACACCCTATTTCATCTTCTTAGGGGGTGCATTTCGAAAAATGCCTCGTTCGTGCAACTCTACAGCCTCTAAGGGACATATCTAGAAAATACCATGTTTCTCCCTTCGGTGGTTCAGTCTGTGCGCTTTTTGTTAACCCTTTAATGAGCAATATTTTGTTTACAGTTTCTATTTATCGATTACTACTCAAAAAAGATATATATTAAGGAAAAAATAATGAAAAAAATTGAAAATTTAAAAAAAAAAATTTTTTTTAATTATGAAAAAATTATTAAAAATTATTCAAAAACATCTGCGTCGCATGAATAGAGCTCACTGTAAGCAAATACATGTAAGCGGTCCGTTGCCTCTCGCCTACAATGCTTAAAAAGCATGCAAATGTAAATATAGAGCCAGAAAATATCCGTTGCCAAACGGCAACACGGCGCATTTAAGGGTTAATCAGTCAGTCAGTCAGAAACACATCAGTTTAATATAGATGGATCTGGATAAATAATATGCGTATGGGGTCCTTGGAAAAATCTGTAGAATATATTGGGAAATGGATCGACGAAGAAGGCTGTATCATCGTGCACAGGCGTAGGATCGCATCTAATCTACACGACGACAATGACAGTCCATATCGTCGCTTGCCATCGATTGAAGAATAAAACATCGTGCTTGCGATTGTGATATTATATTTATTGAATTCAAAGATATCGAGAATTTTCGATAATTTCGTAATGAATTAATTTAAAATGCTCTCGTCAACACGACGGATTATTCGGTCACACGAACTTAAAGTACTAAATAGCCACTGTCGTAGTCCAGTTGAGCCGCCAGCCAGTTGCCAGTTAGTCGTGGTCCGCGGTCGTTTACAGCTCTTCGGTTGATATCGCTCGGCATCTGCTCTGGTAACAAATCTGTAACAAACATCCGATAAATCGAATTGGCGAAGTTGATAAGATCTAATGACCAAAATTATGATAGGTTTATTCATAATCGACGGAAAAAAGTTTTTTCATTAAGAAAGTCGATCCGACTCGCCTTGTTGTCGCCGCAGGGGGTTCCATCAATCGCAGGCCCAATAAACCAGCACGGAGGTTGCGTTTGGTTGGGGGTCAAATGGCAATAGAGTATCGTACAAATGTTCTCATCGTTCTGTAAAGTAGAAAATTCGACGCGTCAGTTGATCGATCGTCATTTGTCGTTTCTTCGGATTTCCAGTTATACGCTCGGGATACGAACCCAACAAGCCTTCGTTCCTCGGAGCTTCATGCACTGTTCGTCAGCCGTCATCAATTGTCCCGGCAACACGCGGGGCAGCGCCGATTCTTTGGGAATAACGGGTTTGTTGAAGAGACATTTCGCCTGTTTAGAACTGCCGAAGCAACGAAACTCATTGAAATCAGAAAAGACTGGGTTTGGGTTCATTAATTGACCATAAGATCGAAGAAATAACCGACGATGATCTAACGCGCACTTACTTGAATTGATCACTGAAAGTTTGGATAGCACACTTAGACCAGAAAGGCGCATTTTCCGTCACCGATGTGGAAGGAGACCTAGAGTGACCAGTTTTTAAGATGCAATTATTTCCCATGTCGCGTTTCACGCCGAATCTGCGAAAATTCGCGAAATTTCACGATTAAATCGTCGACATCGATTCGTCACCTTGAAATCATCTCATCTCGTCCGACAACTCACATCTGGCCGAATACGTGAGCCGCAGACTGGACTCCGGAGAAAACTCCGTAATCTTTAATGAAAGCTATCGATCGAATCCTCATATCGTCACTGAGGCAGACTGAATTCATAGGAGCCCAACCTGTGGACAATTATTAATATTTTGTCATTATTTCCATTAAATCTGTGAATATTCGACTAAAATAATTCGTTTATTTTCTGACCGACATATCTGCATTTGTTATCGTCGGGCGCGCACATGCTGTACCTGGAGAGGAAGACAATTTGTTTGAAATTCATAATTAAAAACGTTGGTATTCAACGTTTAAAGTCCCAAATAAAAATAATGTATAGCCTATTTATGAACTATACATGCAATTAAGCGTGTATCTCGTTAATTATTAAATAATAATTATGAATAATAGTTGATAATATCTTATCATCAATCAATCATGATCGTTTATATTTACAATTATTTTTATAATTGAACATATAGTCTGTGTATAGACTATGTATTATTCTTTGAATTATTACATTTATTTTTGGATTTTTCAAAAATTGAATAGTAATTATATTATACATTCCCAATTAAATATATAGTTGACATGTAGACTATACATCATTTTTCCACTTGGGGAGGTGTGCTTACGTTGTCATAACGGCAGCAATGTCATAACTGCGTTCCGGAAAATCGGAATCCACGACTCGCAGATATCGGTAGAGAGAACCGAGACTTCCGTCCGCGTCCAACGATTTCTCGGGACTTACCATGTACTTAAAAAACGGAAGTGCTTTGCTATCCTGCAAAACGATCGAACAATTCACTCGATCGAACGGTCATCGTAGTTTTTTCCTTGTTAAAACCTTTTCCACCAAAAAACTTGTACTCACCACGGCGACCACTATTCCAGCGATGTTGAGACGCACTTTCGGGTTTTCCAGAGCTCTGTACAGCATGTCAACGTTGTTCCAGAAGGGCAGCAAATATCTCAACAAGTTGGGAATGTCTTCACCGTGAAGCCTGGATCGAAAGAAATATTTCGTTTCCATTTTTTATCCGTGTAATTAGATTTTTCTCTTGCTAAACATCAATTTTTTCTTCACTCACTTGAAACTTTGGTGATCGACGAAGACGAGGATTTCCGGATAGATGATGTCGGGGACGCTGCGCTTCGAGCGCGTCGTCAGGTTCCGGGGAATAATCTTCGGTATGTCTGGAAACGCGGATCGATCGATGATGCTTCGAATTTTTCGGGACGGTAAGCGTTCGGTGAGTCATTGACTTACCGATACTTTTGTAAACTGCATCGCTTTGCGGTGCACGCTTGTAGATTACGTGCAGCGCGTCCGTGCTTGCGTTTTCGAGACCGTCCTTGTCGGTGATGGATCTCTGGTATCTGTTTGAAAACCGTGCGTGCAAACGATCGGATAATGGCTCCACGGTCCAACCCTCGGATTCGACATGACCGGACTAAGGCAAAACGAAAATCCATCATTAGGACATTTGTTCTCGTTAATAAAATTCCTTAAACGCGTTGATATCACAAACGGGACTTACGATTTTCGGTTTTGCATTAGATGACTTTTTGACCACGAACGACGCTCTCTTTTTTACATCTTCGAATAATTTTCCTATCCCTTTCCACGCCTACGATAACAGAAATACGTATTGGAATCGTTAATTTAATTTGTATTAGATTATTATTGTTTTTATTATTATTATTATTATTATTAATAACATTATAATTACTAATAATTCGTGTCCGTATGTGTGTGTGTGTGTGTGATAGGATTCCAAAATTCAAACTTGTGTAACTCAGGAACGTTTCCACCTACAGCCCCCAAATTTTGCAGACATGTGCAGCTCTATAATCTCTTTCTCGGCTATACATTTCGTCATGATTGAAGCCGCGGCTCGAAATTCATGTCGTTTTAAAATTACTAACAATAAGGAAAGAACGTTTACACGATAGCGATTACGAATTTTGAGATATTCGTCTAAGTAGTTCTTTACAAATAGGTTTGTACCCAAGGTTGGTTGGTATTGCATTTGGGCAAAATCCATCGAGAAGTTCAAATTTGACAGGATTTTGAATTTTTTTTTAAATATACGTTTTGTTCTAACTCACGACAGCTCCAACCAATCGAACCCGCACTCGCTACACGTATAGAATATGAATTAACCATGAAACGTTACATGGGGAATAAGCTGCAAGTTGAAACTTGCAAATTACTTCCTTAGAATTCAAGAAAGCTGGAAGTTGAAGTTTGCAAGCTGCTCCCCCACAATTGAGGATATTGTGAAAATAATCCTGTATCAGGGAGCCAAAGTTAATATAAATGATTTCCTCATGGGGGAAGGTTCTCACAATATCTTTTATTTTGGCAGCTTGAAAATGTCAACTTCCAGCTTTCTTGAATTCTGAGGAAGCAATTTTAAAGTTTCAACTTGCAGCTTTATTATTATCATTATCATAATAACTATTATTATTTTCGATTATCGTTGGCTTACGTTAGATTTTTTGACGAAGCGGGTTCCACTTTTAGTAGAAATATCGGAGCTAGCGAGATAGACTGGAGTTTCCGTTCCAGCCAAAATTCCCTCTGACGGAGTCAATCGAAGATTAACGTTGCGACCCAAAGCGTACAGGCGAATCTTGGTAGGACAATCGTCGGATCTCTTGTGAAGTTTCGGAAAGGAGATAGGCACTACATCGTACTCGGGCACTGGAAAAAGTTAACGAGTTATTCCCGTTAATATGACCTTCTTTCAGCCTCGAATTAATGCCGGAAGAATTTGAGATTTCTAGTGGAAACGAATTTGTATACCTGCGTCGCGTTTCGTCCTGAAAACTTGCTCGATTTCGTCGTCCGTCATCTCATCGTGCAGGGCGATTTTCTCGATAGCTGTTACCGTTGTAACCACAACCAGCAGCATCCAGCCGAACATTCCGATTGACGCTGCAAAAAGTAAAACAAAGAAATATTGAAGATCGTAATAAATAGTCAATCAGAACGTCATCAGCCGGTAATCGAACTCACTCTTCATATTTCCAACACGTTGCTGTTCTTTGAGATACATTTGCGCTTGCCGATATTGCTCCCGTTGAAGACTAGAAAGCCCTCCGATGATAGGAACCGTTTTAACTTCCGATATATATATGCCGGATCTGTAGGATCGTCGTCGTCGAATGCGAAACACCTGTGCCCTCACATTGTTGACAGAT
Organism: Sussaba pulchella; assembly: GCA_963971145.1. NCBI lineage: Eukaryota > Metazoa > Arthropoda > Insecta > Hymenoptera > Ichneumonidae > Sussaba > Sussaba pulchella. Next base: position 2,461,560 of record OZ020165.1, on the reverse strand, counting down.
AGACATACTTTACTTTTTTGACGCTAACTGGTGAGAATTATGTGTTTGCCACCAACGCGATGACATTTTAATGTTTATTGTTGTATAATAATAACGAACGTCGCTCATAACCGTTTACATTGAAAATTCAGCAAAGACGAATATTTCGGCCGCGACAATAACACACTATATTAGACTGTGTCAAAAAAAAATTTTATTTCTTCGACCGCATGCCTTTATAGCTAGTGGTTGGCCTTAAAAAAATTCTCCCGAAGAGCACACTCGAAAATGTTTTTGTTCGGCCCGTCGCAAAGGGGACCCCCTTTTCCCATTTTAATACCATAGGTAAAATACATTTTTCGCTTCTTTCAACGCGTAAGCCAATAAAAACTATTGGAATCTGAGTCTGCCGTACACCATTCTCTAGGAAGTTGCATATCCTTCAAAAAGTTTTGATGCTCCAAGTAAAAAATGTTAATATCTCCAAGACGTACAGGCATTTATACGCCTTCAAACAAGTTTTACAACCAAACTCGAAAGAGAGAAAAATGTAATGATACATTTAAGAGACAGAGAAATTCTCTACAAGAAATATATTTAGTGAAATTAGGCTTAATCCAATTATTCACAGTTTACAGCTCCTTCAGAAGTTCATTATATAAGGAATGGAATAATTTTTTTTCCTCATATAATAAATTTTCGGTTCATGTTCCAACTCAGGACTGCGTAAAAAAAAAAATAGATTAAAAAAAAGGTGAATTTATCGATAATCCATCAACTGACGGTATCATAATTCAATAAGGAATAACAAGACGGATCGTAAATAACTCGGCCGTTGGGCAAAAAATAAATTGGCGACATCCTCCAAATAGATCGATTGCATAGATAACGCGAGTTATCGCCTAAAATTAATTGCAGCTGTTCTACCCTTTGCGAGAGCTTGCAAATATTTAAAAATATATCGCTGTATCGCAAACGCGAAAATAGCCGTCGTTGCTGAGATAATCGCAAAGCATTCGCATTGGTACGTTCTCGCCTCTATCGATAACATCAATTTTAGTCACAAGTCCTTAAAGTCGCGAATCCATTTCTCGGTTCCATTCTAATTCGAGCCTTACCAGCCTCATCATGACGCGTCACTCGTATTACCAGAATTGTTGTAAAGAAAAAACCCTTCTAAAGGTTCGTTCATTATTCCAATTCCTCTTCTGTCCTTAATATAAAAAACGACGTAAAATGATTTCTAAACCTCGTGATGAAATCTAGGATAATTATTCGTCACTCGTTTGATCATAAAATTTTGAGTCAATGCTTTCTATTGATATTACACAACAGTGAATAACGTTTTTTACCAAGCATAAATTATTTACCCGAATATCAATCATTATTATACGAATTTGACAAATAGTAATTCATAGCACTGAAACAAATAAAACAACAAAAAAGACGACAATCACAAAATGCATCGAATAAAATGAGGATACGACCGAGACTCAGACTGATATAGAAATCGACTTTTCAGAACACCCAGAAAACTACGAGCTCGACTTCTTGAAGTCTATGTGGCTATACTTATACATGCGTTGTTCCGATTTTGATCCGTCTTATCTATAAGCCCCAACCTTAAATTAAGCTTCGCATTATTTCCTCTTTTTCTGGAATCCACTCAGATCTCGGTGCAATCAAAATCCGAAACCGTCCAAAATAAGACCTACGCTGGTGTTTATATCTGCATGAAAATCACGAGTCCAGTGCAGTGGAATCCAAGCGGATTCTGCTGTAGAGGGAGTCGATTTGATTGCTCTATAAAAAAAATGACTCCATTTATCACGTACTTTTGAGAGACGACATTTGAGGCGGATCATTGTGCAGCAGATTGTACAAGAGGTGATAATCGTTCAATCAAAAACGGCATTTCATCGAGCTAATATCCCCTCAGAGATTATACCAATTTTCGCCCCACTGGAACTAGTCGCAGTATCGATATCGATGCAAACAGAAAAAAATCGCCGAAAACATAGCGATAAAAATAGAGAGTACGAGTGTACGAAGATCCGCAGAAAAAAGAAACGCCGAGAATAGGAAATACAACGTTCCATACAAACGTCTACACCCTATTTCATCTTCTTAGGGGGTGCATTTCGAAAAATGCCTCGTTCGTGCAACTCTACAGCCTCTAAGGGACATATCTAAAAAAAAACGGTCAGTCGGTCAGCCAGTCAGAAACGCAACCGTTCAATATGGATGGATTTGGATAAATAATATGCGTATGGGGTCCTTGGAGAAATGCTTATAATATATTGGGAAATGGATCGACGAAGAAGGCTCGTGCCTACTGTATTATCGTGCACAGGCATAGGATCGCATCGATATCTAATCTACACGACGTCAATGACAGTCCATATCGTCGCTTGCCATCGATCGAAGAATAAAACATCGTGCTTGCGATCGTGATATTATATTTATTGAATTCAAAGATATCGAGAATTTTCGATAATTTCGTAATGAATTAATTAAAAATGCTCTCGTCAACACGACGGATTATTCGGTCACACGAACTTAAAGTACTAAATAGCCACTGTCGTAGTCCAGTTGAGCCGCCAGCCAGTCGTCCAGTTAGTCGTAGTCCGCGGTCGTTTACAGCTCTTCAGTTGATATCGCTTTCGGTCTGGCATCTGCTCTGGTAGCAAATCTGTAACAGACATCCGATAAATCGAATTGGCGAAGTTAATAAGATCCGATGACCAGAATAATGATAGATTTATTCATATTCGACGGTAAAAAACTTTTTCACTGAAAAAGTCGATCCGACTTGCCTTGTTGTCGCCGCAAGGGGTTCCATCAATCGCCGGTCCACAAGTCCTGCACGAATATTTCATTTCCTTAGGATTCGTCCTGCAATGAAGTGCCCTGCAAATGTTTTCGTCGATCTGCAAAGCAAATAATGCGACGCGTCAGTAAATCGATTGTTAGTTTTCGTTTCTTCGGATTTCCAGTTATACGCTCGGGATACGAACCCAACAAGCCTTTGTTCCTCGGAGCTTCATGCACTGTTCGTCAGCCGTCATCAATTGTCCCGGCAACACGCGGGGCAGCGCCGATTCTTTGGGAATAACGGGTTTGTTGAAGAGACATTTCGCCTGTTCAGAACTGCCGAAGCAACGAAACCCATTGAAATCAGAAAAGACTGGGTTTGGGTTGATTAATTGAACGTAAGATCGGAGAAATAACCGACGATGATCTAACGCGCACTTACTTGAATTGATCACTGAAAGTTTGGATAGCACACTCAGACCAGAAAGGCGCATTTTCCGTCACCGATGTCGAAGGAGACCTAGAGTGACCAGTTTTTAAGATGCAATTATTTCCAATGTCGCTTTTCACGCCGAATCTGCAAAAATTCGCGAAATTTCACGATTAAATCGTCGACATCGATTCGTCACCTTAAAATCATCTCATCTCGTCCGATAACTCACATCTGGCCGAATACGTGAGCCGCAGTCTGGACTTCGGGGAAAACTGCGTAATCTTTAATGAAAGCTGTCGATCGAATCTCCTTATCGTCACTGAGGCAGACTGAATTCAAATAAGACATAGCTGTGGACAATTATTAATATATTGTCATTATTTCCATTCAATCTGTGAATATTCGTCTAAAATAATTCGTTTATTTTCTGACAGACATATCTGCATTCGTTGACGTCGGGCGCGCACAAGTTGTACCTGGAGAGAACGACAATTTGTTTGAAATTCATAATTAAAAACGTCGGTATTCAACATTTAAAGTCCCAAATAAAAATAATATATAGCCTATTTATGAACTATACATGCAATTAAGCGTGTATCTCGTTAATTATTACATAATAATTATGAATAATAGTTGATAATATCTTATCATCAATCAATCATGATAGTTTATATTTACAATTATTTTTATAATTGAACATATAGTCTGTGTACAGACTATGTATTATTCTTTGAATTATTACATTTATTTTTGGATTTTAAAAAAATTGAATAAAAAGTATATTATACATTCCCAATTAAATATATAGTTGACATGTAGACAATACATCATTTTTTCACTTTGGGAGGTGTGCTTACGTTGTCATAACGGCGGCAATGTCATAACTGCGTTGCGGAAACAAGAAATCCACGGCTCGCAGATATTGCCAGAGCCTTCGGAGACTTTCGTCCGCGTACAACGATTTCTCGGGACTTGTCATGTACACCAAAAACGGAAGTGCTTCGCTATCCTGCAAAACGATCGAACAATTTACTTGATCAAACGGTCATCGTACTTTTTTCATTGTTAAGGCCTTTTCCACCAAAAAACTTGTACTCACCACGGCGACCAATATTCCAGCGATGTTGAGACGCACTTTCGGTTTTTCCAGAGCCCTGAACAGCAAGTCAACGTTGTTCCAGAAGGGCAGCAAATATTTCAACAAGGTGGTAATGTCTTCACCGTGAAGCCTGAATCAAAAACAATTTTTTTGTTTTTATTTGTCATCCGTGGGATTAATTTTTTCTCTCGCTAAAATTCATTTTTTTCTTCACTCACGTGAAACTTTGGTAATCGACGATTACGAGGATCTCCGGATAGATGATGTCGGGGACGCTGCGCTTCGAGCGCGTCGTCAGGTTCTGGGAAATAATCTCCGGTATGTCTGGAAACGTGGATCGATCGATTATTCGTCGATCTTTTGGGGCAGGTGAGCGTTTGGTGAATCATTGACGTACCGAGGCTTCCGTAAACTGCATCGCTTTGCGGTGCACGCTTGTAGATTACGTGCAGCGCGTCCGTGCTTGCGTTTTCGAGATCGTCCTTGTCGGTGATGGATCTCTGGTATCTGTTTGAGAACCGTGCGTGCAAACGATTAGATAATGGCTTCACGGTCCAACCCTCGGATTCGACATGACCGAACTAAGGAAAAACAAAAATCCATCATTGGGACATTTGTTCTTCGTTAATGAAGGTCCTCAAACGCGTTGATATCGCGAACGGAACTCACGATTTTCGATTTTCCATCGGATGACTTCTCCACCAAGAACGACGCCCTCTTTTTTACATCTTTGAAAAATCTTCCTATCCCTTTCCACGCCTACGAAAACAGAAATACGTATTGGAAACGGTAATTCAATTTATATTAGATTATAATTGTTTTTATTATTATTAGTATTAATAGTATTATAATTATTAATAATGCGTGTCCATGTGTGTGTGCGTGTGTGTATGTGGGTGTGTGTAATAGACTCCCAAAATTCAAACGTGTGTAACTTGGGAACGTTTCCACCTACAGCCCCTAAATGTTGAAAACATATGCAGCTCTAAAAAATATCTTTTTTGGCTAAACATTTCGTCATGATTGAAGCGGCGGCTCGAATTTCATGTCGTTTTAAAATTACCAACAATAAGAAAAGAATTACACGATAGCGATTACCAATTTCGAGATATTCGTCTTAATAGTTCTTTACAAATAGGTTTGTACCCATGGTTGGTTGGTATTGCATTTGGGCAAAATCCATCGAGAAGTTCAAATTTGACAGGATTTTGAATTTTTTTTTAAATATACGTTTTGTTCTAACTCACGACAGCTCCAACCAATCGAACCCGCACTCGCTACACGTATAGAATATGAATTAACCATGAAACGTTACATGGGGAACAAGCTGCAAGTTGAACGTTGCAAATTACTTCCTTAGGATTCAAGAAAGCTGGAAGTTGAAGTTTGCAAGCTGCTCCCCCACGATTGAGGATATTGTGAGAATCTTCCTCTATAAGGAAGCCAAGGTTGATATAAATGATTTCCTCATGGGGTTCTTACAATATCTTTGATTTTGCAAGAGCAGCTTGCAAATTTTAACTTCCAGCTTTCTTGAATTCTGAGGAAGCAATTTAAAAGTTTCAACTTGCAGCTTTATCATTATTATTATCATAATAACTATTATTATTTTCGATTGTCGTCGGCTTACGTTAGATTTTTTGTCGAAGCGGTATCCACTTCCAGTGGAAATATTGGATCTAGCGAGATAGACTGGAGTTTCCGTTCCAGTCAAAAATTCCTCTGACGGAGTCAATCGAAGATTGACTTTGCGACCCAAAGCGTTCAGGCGAATCTCGGTGGGAGACCCGTCGGATCTCTTGTGGAGTTTCGGAAAGGAGATGGGCACTACATCGTACTCGGGCACTGGAAATAGTTGTCGAGTTTTTTGCTTTAATATGAACTCTTCCAGCATCGAATTAATGCCGGAAGACTTTGAGATTTTTAGTGGAAACGAATTTGTATACCTGCGTCCCGCTTGGTCCTGAAAACTTGCTCGATTTCGTCGTCCGTCATCTCATCGTGCAGGGCGATTTTCTCGATAGCTGTTATCGTTGTAACCACAACCAGCAGCATCCAGCCGAACATTCCGATTGACGCTGCAAAAACTAAAACGAAGAAATATTGAAGATCGTAATAAATAGTCAATCAGAACGTCATCGGCCGGTAATCGAACTCACTCTTCATATTTCCAACACGTCGCTCTTCGTTGAGATATATTTGCGCTTGCCGATATTGCTCCCGTTGAAGACTAGGAAGCCCTCTGATGATATCAACCGTTTTAACTTCCGATATATATATATGCCGGATCTGTAGGATCGTCGTCGTCGAATGCGAAACACCTGTGCCCTCACATTGTTGACAGATAGAAATACTTTACTTTTTTGACGCTAACTGGTGAGAATTATGTGTTTGCCGCCAACGCGATGACATTTTAATGTTTATTGTTGTATAATAATATCGAACGTCGCTCATAACCGTTGACATTGAAAATTCAGCAAAGACGAATATTTCGGCCGCGACAATAACACAATATATTAGACTGTCAAAAAAAAATTTTTTTTTTTCTTCGACCGCATGGTCTTCATAGCTAGTGGTTGGCCTCAAAAAAATTCTCCCGAAGAACACACTCGAAAATGTTTTCTTTTGGCTTGTCGCAAAGGGGACCCCCCTTTCCCATTTTAATAACATAGGTAAAATACATTTTTCGCTTCTTTCAACGCGTAAGCCAATAATACCTATTGGAATCTGAGTCCGCCGTACCCCATTCTCTATGAAATTGCATTTACTTCGAAATGTGTCGCAGCTCCAAGTCAAAAAATTTAATATCTCTAAGACGTACAGGCATTTTAAACCAATTTTTGACAAAAATACGTCTTCAATCGAGTTTTACAACCAAACTCTCCGTTCTATACGAAAAATGTAGGGATACATTTTAGAGACAATTGAATTCTCTACAAGAAGGATATTCAGTGGAATTAGTCTTAATCCAATAATTCACAGTTTACAGCTCCTTCAAAATTTCATTATATGAGGAAAAAAATAATTTTTTTCCTCATATAAGATGCGTTGTTCCGATTTTGATCCGTCTTATCTATAAGCCCCAACCTTAAATTAAGCTTCGCATTATTTCCTCTTTTTCTGGAATCCACTCAGATGTCGGTGCAATAAAAATCCAAAACCGTCCGAAATAAGACCCACCCTGGTGTGTACATCTGTATGAAAACCATGAGTCCAGTGTATTGGAATCCAAGCGGATTCTGATGTAGAAGGAGACGATTCGATTGCTCCGACATCTAATCGACATCGACATCTAATCGACATCGACATCTAATCTACACGACGTCAATGACAGTCCATAACGTCGCTCGCCATCGATCGAATAATAAAACATTGCGCTTGCGATTGTGATATTATATTTATTGAATCCAAAGATATCGAAAAGTTTCGATAATTTTATTACGAATAAAAATGATCTCGTCAACACGACGGATTATTCGGTCACACAAACTTAAAGTACTAAATAGCCACTCTCGTAGTCCAGTTGAGCCGCCAGCCAGTTGCCAGTTAGTCGTGGTCCGCGGTCGTATACAGCTCTTCAGTCGATATCGCTTTCGGCCTGGCATTTTCTCATAAAGCAAATCTGTAACAGACATGCGATGAATCAAATTAGCGAAGTCAATAAGATCTAATGACCGAAATAATGATAGATTTATTCATAATCGACGGTAAAAAACTTTTTCACTTAAAAAGTCGATCCGACTTGCCTTGTTGTCACCGCAGGGGGTTCCATCCATCGCAGGTCCATAAGACCGGCACGGAGATTCCTTTTTTTTGGAGGTCGTCTTGCAAAAGAGTTCCGCACACATGTTCTCATCGGTCTGTTAAGTAAAAAATGCAACGCGTCAGTTAATCGATCGTCATTCTTCGTTTCTTCGGATTTCCAGTTTTACGCTCGGCATACTAACCGGATGACAGGCCTTTGTTTTTTGGTGCTTCATGCACTGCTCGTCAGCTGTCATCAATTGTCCCGGCAACACGCGGGGCAACGTCGATTCTTTGGAAATAACGGGTTTGTTGAAGAGACATTTCGCCTGTTCAGAACTGCCGAAGCAACGAAACTCATTAAAATCAGAGAAAGACTGAGTTTGGGTTCATTAATTGACCATAAGATCGGAGAAATAACCGACGATGATCCAACGCGCACTTACTTGAATTGATCACTGAAAGTTCGGATAGCACACTCAGACCAGAAAGGTGCATTATCCGTCCTCAATATGGAAGGATTCATTATGTGACCAGTTATTAATGTGCAATTATTCTCACCGTCGTGTTTTGAGCCGAATCTGTAACAGTTTACGCGATTCCACGATGAAATCGTCGACATCGATTCGTCACCTTTAAATCATCTCATCTCGTACGATAACTCACATGTGACCGATTTCGTGAGCCGCAGTCTGGACTCCGATGAAATCTCCGTCGTCTTTAACGAGAGCTGTCGATCGAATCCTCTCATCGTCACTTAGGCAGACTGATCCCGTAGGAGCCCAACCTGTGGACAATCATTAATTTATTGTCATTATTTTCATTCAATCTGTGAATATTCGTTTTTAATAATTCGTTTATGTTCTAACCGAAATTGTCGCATTTTTTGCCGTCTGGCTCGCACATGTTGTACCTGGAGAGAAGGACAATTTGTTTGAAATTCATAATTAAAAACGTCGGTATTCAACGTTCAAAGTCCCAAATAAAAATAATGTACAACCTATTTGTGAACTATACATGCAATTAAGCGTCTTTTTCGTTGATTATTACGTAATAATTATGATAATAGTTGATACCATTACATCATAAATTGATAGTAATAATGATTTATAATTATAATTATTTTTATAATTGGACATACATATAGACTATATATTATTTTTGGAACTATTACATTCATTTTTGGATTTTTTTAGAATCCAATAGAGAATATATTATATATTCCCAATGCAATATATAGTTGATATGTAGACTATACATCATTTTGTCCACTTGAGGAGATGTGCTTACGTTGTCATAACGGCGGCAACGTCATAACTGGATTCCGGAAAATAGAAATCCACGTTTCGCAGATATTGGTAGAGAGAACGGAGACTTTCGTCCCCGTCCAACATTTTCAAGGGACTTTCCGTGTACTTCAAAAACGGAAGTGCTTTGCTATCCTGCGAAACGATCGAACAATTTACTCGATCGAACGGTCATCGTAGTTTTTTTCCTTGTTAAAGCCTTTTCCACCAAAAAAACTTGTACTCACCACGGCGACCACTATTGCAGCGATGTTGAAACGCACTTTCGGTTTTTCCAGAGCTCTGTACAGCATGTCAACGTTGTTCCAGAAGGGCAGCAAATATCTCAACAAGTTGGGAATGTTCTCACGGTGAAGCCTGGATCGAAAGAAATTTTTCGTTTCCATTTTTTATCCGTGTAATAAGATTTTTCTCGTGCTGAACATCAATTTTTTCATCACTCACTTGAAACTTTGGTGATCGACGAAGACGAGGATTTCCGGATAGATGATGTCGGGGACGCTGCGCTTCGAGCGCGTCGTCAGGTTCCGGGGAATAATCTTCGGCATGTCTGGAAACGTGGATCGATCGATGATGCTTCGAATTTTTCGGGACGGTAAGCGTTTGGTGAGTCATTGACTTACCGATACTTTTGTAAACTGCATTGCTTCGCGGTGCACGCTTGTAGATTACGTGCAATGCGGTCGTGCTTGCATTTTCGAGATAGTCCTTGTCGGTGATGGATCTCTGGTATCTGTTTGAAAACCGTGCGTGCAAACGATCGGATAATGGCTCCACGGTCCAACCCTCGGATTCGACATGACCGGACTAAGGAAAAACGAAAATCCATCATTGGGACATTTGTTCTCGTTAATAAAATTCCTTAAACGCGTTGACATCACAAACGAAACTCACGATTTTCGATTTTCCATTGGATGACTTCTTGACCGAGAACGACGCTCTCTTTTTTACATCTTCGAATAATTTCCCTATCCCTTTCCACGCCTACGATAACAGAAATACGTATTGGAATCGATAATTTAATTTGTATTAGATTATCATTGTTTTTATTATTATTATTATTATTATTAATAATATTATAATTATTAATAATTCGTGTCCGTATGTGTGTGTGTGTGTGTGTGTGTGTGTAATAGACTCCCAAAATTCAAACGTGTGTAACTCAGGAAGGTTTCCACCCACAGCCCCCAAATTTGAGGATATTGTGAGAATCTTCCTCTATAAGGAAGCCAAGGTTGATATGAATGATTTCCTCATGGGGGAAAGTTCTCACAATATCTTTAATTTTGGAAGAGCAGCTTGCAAATTTCAACTTCCAGCTTTCTTGAATTCTGAAAAAGCAATTTAAAAGTTTCAACCTGCAGCTTTATTATTATTATTACTATTATTATTTTCGATTATCGTCGGCTTACGTTAGATTTTTTGTCGAAGTGAGTTCCACTTTTAGTCGAACCATCCTTGCTAGCAAGATAGACTGGAGTTTCCGTTCCAGCCAAAATTCCCTCGGACGGAGTCAACAGGAGATCAACGCTGCGTTTGAAAGCGTTGAGGCGAATCTCGGTGGGAGATCCGTCGGATCTCTTGTGAAGTCTCGGAAAGGAGATGGGCACTACATCGTACTCGGGCACTGGAAAAAGTTGACGAGTTTTTCGCGTTAATTCGAACTCTTTCAGCCTCGAATTAATGCCGGAAGACTTTGAGATAGTAAGTGAAAACGAATTTGTATACCTGTGTCGCGCTTTGTCCTGAAAACTTGCTCGATTTCGTCGTCCGTCATCTCATCGTGCAGGGCGATATTTTCGATAGCTGTTACCGTTGTAACCGCAACCAGCAGCATCCAGCCGAACATTCCGATTGACGCTGCAAAAAGTAAAACAAAGTAATATTGAAAATTGTAATAATTATATCTTATACTGAAGCAGAACGTAATCAGTCGGTAATCGAACTCACTCTTCATATTTCCAACACGTTGCTCTTCGTTGAGATATATTAGCGCTTGCCGATATTGTTCTCGTTGAAGATCGGGAAGCCGTCTGATGATAGGAACCGTTTCTACTTCCGACATATATATGCCGGATCTGTAGGATCGTCATCGTCGAATGCGAAATACTTGTGCACTCACATTGTTGACAGATAGACATATTTCACTTTTTTTACGCTAACTGGCGAGAATTATGTGTTTGCCGCCAACGCGATGACATTTTAATGTTTATTGTTGTATAATAATATCGAACGTCGCTCATAACCGTTTACATTGAAAATTCACTAAAGACGAATATTTCGGCCGCGACAATAACACACTATATTAGACTGTGTCAAAAAAAATTATTTTTTTTTCTTCGACCGCATGGTCTTCATAGCTAGTGGTTGGCGTTAAAAAAATTCTCTCGAAGATCACACTCGAAAATGTTTTTTTTTTGGCCCATCCCATTTTAATAACATAGGTAGAATACATTTTTCTCTTCTTTCAACGCGTAAGCCAATAAAAACTATTGGAATCTGAGTCCGCCGTACACCATTCTCTAGGAAATTGCATATCCTTCAAAATGTGTCGCAGCTTCAAGTCAAAAAATTTAATATCTCTAAGACGTACAGGCATTTTGAACCAATTTTTGACAAAAATACGTCTTCAAACGAGTTTTACAACCAAACTTTTCGGTCTATACGAAAAATGTGGGGATACATTTAAGAGACAATTGAATTCTCTACAAGAAAGATATTCAGTGAAAATAGTCTCAATCGAATAATTCACAATTTACAGCTCCTTCAGAAGTTCATTATATGAGGAAAAAAATAATTTTTTTTCCTCTTATAATGAATTTCCAGTTCATATTCCAATTCAGGACTGCGTAAAAAAAAATATAAATAAAAAATAAAAATAGGTGAATTTGTCGATGATCCATCAACTCACGGTATCATAATTCAATGAGAAATAACAAGACGGATCGTAAATAATTCGGCAGTTGTGCAAAAAATATATTGGCCACATCCTTCAAGTAGATCGATGTCATAGATAACGCAAGTTATCGCCTTAAATTAATTGCAGCTGCTATTGCTCTACTTTTCGCGAGAGCTTGCAAACATTTGAAAATATATCGCTGTACCGGAAACGCGAAAAATAGCCGTCGATATTCCCGTTTACGTGCAATCGCCGTACGGATTCCGACAGCGAAGGCTGACGCACACGTCGGCTTCATCATCCTCGGGCTTGTTTCGGAACAATTAAAACATTTTGATAAATGTCTCAGACGTTGGTTCAATTAATTTATTCATTCGTTGTTTTGATTTATTTTTTCGGGTACCGCACACGGTGCTCCGGAGCCCTGAATCCTGCATTGTTCTTCGAGACTTTTAACTTTTCCGGGCATTAATTTCGGCAGTCTCCTCGTTTATATTCTATACCGATTGAAATGTGTAGAAAAATATTTTTGTAACAAGAATGATGGAAAAAGGAAATTGTAATATATTAAAAATGTATTTACATTGTCGTCTGCGAGAGAAATGTTGACGACGGCTATGCACAAAAGTGCTACAGCTATATACGTCATGTTCGATAGATCGATGAATAATTTTCAATTTTTATTTTTCAACGATTCGCCAAATATTCGCCGTGGACGGTCGACTCCGACTGAATGCACAATCACGATGATCCGGAGAGTCATTAAATATCCGCGGTGCATCTACGATCGACGGATTTTCGATCCCTCATTCGTGCAGAATAAATATTTTTTCGAATGTTTCAGGCTTGCGCTTCATTAATTAATTTTGATTAGTAACCCCCAAATAATTCTCGAAAAAATGTATCCTGCAATCGATTTTAACCATTCGCTTGGTAACTGCGATAATTTGCATCAGCGGGAAACTTTTTTTTTAATCGTCGACTAGTTAGACAATTTTGGGGAAAGAATTAAGTGATTGCATAGTCGTCTGGTTTTTGAGGATAATTTATAAAAAATCAAACCGTCGGAAGAGAGTTAGAGGTTCGATGAACTCGATTGGTTTGCCGAAGTAATTAATCATTACGGAAAAATTGGGTCACCCGCAGTGAAGCGGAAGGACATTAATGATAAGCGTATTTCGGTCGTTGAATACACGAAAATTGCGCAGATCGTCGAACATCATCGAAATTGGTCTTCGTACTCGTTGGATTGCATTTTTATTCAGTTTCCATATTTCGATAACCGTAAAATTAGCTATTTTTTCACATACCGTATCACCGTCTACGAAACTCGATGCAATAACGTACGTTCAAAATGTATAAAAAAGAGCAATGGTAAATTAAACAACTTTTGACAAGTTCAAACTTCTTTTTTTTCAAACTTTTTTTATTTTCGTATTTTTTTTTTTTTTAGATTCCATATAATTAGTTTATCTTCCATTATTAACTATCTATTACGCAAGTACCTGTAATCGATACCCAGCACGATTATATCTTATCACATAATATTATACGACATTGTTATCATTTATACAAAAATTTTATTACTACGCGTTGGCTCTCCAGTGACGGATAAAATGTTTCTGTGTTTTGATATAATTTCTCGTTATCATAGATTTTCTTAAATTTTTATCGATTTATTTTTGTTCATTGTTTCATTTTATTACGATATACGATAAGGATTCACTCACAGCACTCGGCTTCATTTATTCATTCGAAAACGAACGATGATACGTATTTTTTATTCTTCTAAGTTTTATTTTTATTTTTGATTTTATGGACAAATCGTATCACGTGATCAATATTCTCGATCGTGGCGATTTTATTACGATAAGATTTAGCAAACTAACCGATTAAAAACAGCCACGTATTTTTATCAGACATTTTTGGAAATTAACGCACGAATTAAACTTTGAAAAAGATTGTTAATATTAACGATTAAACGTTACCTAGTCGACGTCACTCGTCACGTCAGTGACGTACTTCGAATTAAGTCTCTTTCAATCGTTACCACCGATATGTATCCTCTTAATATCCACGAGGTCATTTTCTTCCGATTATTCTCGTTTTACGAAAGATTAAAAGAAAAAATAAATTCGGAAAAATCGTAATTTAAAGATGGTTGCATTTTGTTACTTAAAAATACGTACTTATTTATTCTCACTCGCACTTACTCGAAGGATTATTGTTAAAAAAATTGTGTTCGACTTGTGAATCCAAATATCCATATATGTACTATACAATAGACAACTTTTATACAACAATCGATGATAAATAAATCGTTGGACAAATGAGCGATTTGGTTTTTTTTTGATAACCAAAAGCTTTTAAAATTCAGTTTAAAAAAAATTCATAGGCAGCACCACGTACATTCTTTTCCCCTTAATTACTCTTATTGTTGTCGATTCCGGTGTACCGGAAGTCCGAATTTTTCAAACGGAATTCAACCTTTTTTTTCTGTTCTTTTGATTTTATGAGTTTTTGTTCTTTTGATTGTATTTTCCAAGTTTTTTGAAGTTGAATTGGAGTTAAGAAGTATTTAAACCCTTTGTAATATATTACAACTAAAATTCTCGACAATGTGGGTGCGGATCGAAGTTCCGAAATGGTTAAAGTTGCGATGATGCAAAATTCCGAAAATGCATTATTTGGACCAAGGAAAATTTCGAAAATCCATTATTTCGACCAAGAAAAATTCCGAAAACATGTATATATATATTTATAAGTTGCGTAGTTCACTGGACAACGAGGTTGGACAATACTTTTACTTGTTCGCGACGTTTGGCGACTTATACTGGTCCAAAAACCCGACTGGCGCCTGTAAAAGTTTTGACCCGCTTGTGGTTCTGTTTTCACAATTTCGAACTAGCGATAATTTCGAACATTCGGAACTTCAATCCTCACCGAACAACCTCGATTTAACCCTAATCCACACCACACACAGGGTCATTCTGACCCTGTCATTGTCATCTAAGCAGACCCTTTTTCAAAAAAGTTTTTTGTTTTGTGAATTTTTTTTCGCACGTAAATAATTCCAATCGCACTTTTGATTGATATCAATTCTTTCAACAATATTCAAAGTACATTTGAGAATTTTTTTAACCCGATCGCACCGGTTGATTCAAAATGGCGGACGATCAAAGTTCCTGCAGGGCCAAATCGACCCCTGCTGTGGAGTTTAATAAAAAAATAGGTGTGAGATGTAAGGATTGGGGGAAGAAATTAGGTTTCGTGTCAACCCTAATCCACACCATACACAGGATCATTCTGACCCTGCAATCTTCATATAAGCAACCCCTTTTTCAAAAAAGTTTTTAGTTTCGTGAATTTTTTTTCGCACGTAAATAATTCCAATCGCACTTTTGATTGATATCAATTCTTTCAACAATATTCAAAGTACATTTGAGAATTTTTTTAACCCGATCACACTGGTCGATTCAAAATGGCGGACGGTCAAAGTTTCCGCAGGGCCAAATCGACCGCTGCTGTGGCGTTTGATAAGAAAAAATAGGTTTCATTCTGACCCTGTAATTTTCACATAAGCAATCCCATTTTCAAAAAAGTTTTTTGTTTCGTGAATTTTTCTTCGCACGAAAATAATTCAAATCGCACTTTTGATTCATATCAATTCTTTCAACAATGTTCGAAGAACATTTGAGAATTTTTTCAACCCAATCTCACGGGTCGATTCAAAATGGCGGACGGTCAAAGTTCCTGCAGGGCCGAATCGACCCCTGCTGTGGCGTTTGATAAGAAAAAATAGGTGTGAGGTGTTGGGATTAGGGGAAAAAAAATTAGGTTTCGTTTCAATGCGGAGTCTTTTTCGCTTGGACGTTGTTCGACAATTGCTTCCACAATCCGGTTATGAGAGGAACGTCCCGGAAGCTGTCCGCCTTTGGCTACGAATGCTACGAGCACATGAGGTCCACCGAGTGAGATTCTCCCCAAGCGTTTTGCACTTTGAATCCCGGGGTCGGTCGTGGCACCACGTGATGACTCGGCGCCGAATTGTTCGCGTTTCTCATCGTCGTCATGGGTATGACGTTTCCCGTTAACGATTTTTTCACGCTTTGCTTCGATTGCGACGTAATTACGTTGTCTTCCTCGAAGCAAACCTTAAAAAAACAAAGAAAAAAATTATAACATTAGACGTTCAATTCAAATAAATTAATTTTTTCGTTTTGTTTTGGGTGTTTAGAATTTTTTTGGAATTTTGGTTGAATTGGTTTAGATTTGTTTGAAATTGTTTTAATTTGTTTGAAATTATTTATTTGAATTTACATTTAATTCCATCGAGTGAGAATAATTTTTTTCTATTTATTTATTTATCTTTTCACAAGCGAAACGTTTTTTTTGGGGCTACAATCATTGTCAAAAAATTTTGCCTTGGAAAAGAACTTTTTTTCCATCAATGAATTTAACTTTCTGAGAGCGTGATCTGCCCATTTTGGGTTTTTTTGTTGTTTTCATTGCCTTTTTTTCATTTGTTTAAAATAAAAAGAATTAACTTTTTGCGTTAACGACTTACCCAAGAATTTTCCACCGTTTTCGTTTCGTTCGAGAGGTCGATCAAAAGATTTTTTTGTTCCTCGTTGTTTTCCTGTTTATTCTGCTTTTCCGTTTTCGAACCGTGATTGTCGTCGCACCGATTTCCATCCTCGACGATTTTATTCTGACCTTCTGTGCAAACCATCGAAATCGATTAAATACAATTAAATTCGTCGCGAAACAATTCGCAACAGAAAGCTTCAATTTGTCCAACAAAAAAAACGAAGAATCCTCTGAATGTTGGAAAAATGTAAAAAAATAGAAAGCAACTTTCAAAATAATGCTACATTTTTTGTTTTCTTTTTTATCAGATTCAAAACTTTTGTGAATACAAATTTCGACGAAAGTTGCGTCGATTCTCAAGAAATCAAAACTCAACGAAATCGTAAGATAAATAAAATTACCGAAGACGCCATTTTGTGAATATCGATCGACTATGATATGACCGAAAATTATTATCGGCAATGAAAATATCTACCTTCACTGTCGATTGAATTAATCTCTATAACGCATCGCGTAATTAATTCATGTCACAAAGTGGCGCCTCTCGTTCGATCTAACGGTAATGGAAATTTGCATTTGCTTTGAAGTTCCTGCGATGCATTTCGCAGAGAAGCTCCGATGCATCTTCTCGTCACGGTTCGGTATTGAATTTTCCAATAGCCATCACCATGACGAAATGAATGATACACAAAATATCCACACAATTTCCGAATTTTTTATCAATGTTCAAAAATATAAATCTCGACAATTTTAAATAAAAATGTCATCAATAATTCCAAATTCGAGTTTCAGTTCAACCAAAAGTAATGAGATAAAAAAGATAAACTATTGAGGAACACATTAGAATATTCATGTATATATTTATTAATTCAATTATTTATGTTTTAGTTCAACCAAAAATGACAAGAAATTTTTTTTTTTTAATTGACGGACAAATTAGAATTTTTATTTATTTATTTATTTGTTTATTTATCCATTTATTTGTTTAGTTATTTCCGTTATTTCTTTTTTTATTTCTGCAAAACTAAAAACTGCAAGCATCGAAATATTTATTGCAACGTTAGAGCAACGTTTACTAACCTATCCTGTTCGGATTCAGCGAAGGACTTTTGTCCTGAGCGTGATGAATTCTCGGATCAGCTTGTGACAATTGCCAAGCTTCGTAAGCCGTGTTAAAGGCTCTGGCGACGGTTAGCGTAACCGTCTGAGCCATTTTTCTCTTCGGGCACAAAAAAGCGTGACACTCCATCGTTTCGTTCATGTTGGTCGCGATAAAAGCGAAAACATGATCGTGCGTGGCGTCGGCGGAGCAATAAGAAATTCTGCAACGAAAAAAAGAAGAAAAACCTTCGATTCAAGTCGGAATAAAATACCCACACGAAATAAAACAAAGGCAGAGAAATTATTTGCCTTGCATGGAAGTCACGATTTACTGTAGCGAGTTCTTACGGTCAAAACATTCATGAAAAGAATTCAATGGCGATATTGAAACGCATGGGGTTATTTTTTCTGTGTTTTTTTTTTATTTTCCGATTGGCTTTTGTTCCTTCCTGGTGCCACAACCCGAGGGATCCATTGTTCCTTGCGCTATTTTTGTTTGAATAATCTCGCGGGCGACGCGAGAGCGAAGCGAACGCCACAGGGCCGATATATCATATACTACAACGCTATAGTTTGGAATATATCTGTGGTTTGGAAGCAAATCCGAATAAATCAATTTTTTTTTCGAAAAATTAGAATGACTAAGATTCTTGTATGGTTTAGAGTGTGAAGGACGTTTTGAAACACGTGAATTCCTAAAAATGCCCATACAGGAAGAAATAAACGTGATTAATCCAACTAAATAACTCGATTTTAAAGGTAAAACCGAATAAGTCTAACGGTGTTATTTTTTTTTCATCCATAAGACGAACTACTATGGATAAAACAACTGTAGACTATTCGAATGGTACCGAATGCTATCTTGAATAGTGCCAAAAAAAAATTTTAACCTGACCATTATTATTTAAAAATATATCTGTTCGATGTGACAAAGCGTTCGCAAAGTACAATCGTTATATCTCAAAAACGGGCTATATGTCCCTATTGGATTTGCCTCTGAGCCACAGATGTATATATATCGACATACATATGTTTA
>OZ020165.1:2413134-2442358 GCA_963971145.1 Sussaba pulchella | reverse complement strand
CACGCATCGGTGAGTCCGGTTACTCGACATACTCGAGAAATGAAAGGGTTCAAAGGGCTCGGATTAACCACCCGAGACATCACTTCGGTCGGTTCTCGCTCGTGCTACCTACGGAGAAAAAAGACGGCTTTGTTTTCTTTTTTTTTACCGTAAAGCTCGACAGGCCCGCTGCTGCATTATGGGCCATCGACCTCGGCGATAAATTATTATTATACGTCACGTTGGCAACTGATATTGGGCGTTCGCGAGGCAACGATATTCACTCGTCGATGGAAAACGAAAAGCTCGCGCTTTCTCTCTCTCTCTCTCTCTCTCTCTCTCTCTTCTCTCTTCCTCCCTCTGTACCTCGACGAAACTCATTGAAATACATGCAGCCGTGCTTCCGGGCTTTCGATTTGCAAATCCGCGGATTTGCCACTTGCGCAGCTTCACCGACGTCATTCTTCCGTTGAAATTTCTGATACGATGAATTTTTTCATTTTTATTTCGTCACGAATTTGACTCGATAAACCTTTCGACGTCCGGATTTTCGATATTACATTTATCATTCATATTTTGGCAATGCGACGAAACTGCTTTGAAAAATATCTCAAGAAAATATCTTTCGTCCACGTCGAGAACGAGCTAAAATGTAATTAAGATTGTTTATCCGACAGTTGTTTCTCGGTCCTTCGCTTTTCGCAGGGCGGAGAAAAGGAGTTGGGGGGGTCTCGATTTACGATCTAATTATTCTACGACGTTACACGGCCGTAGTTAGCTCATGTGAGAGGAAACGCTGTAAAACCGGGTAGCCAGACTCGACGAGTGTATTCACAACGATTTATAACCGGAGACTGCGAGCTCCCCAGCGTCGGAATTCCTGCAGCAACGACGAAATTCCCCGCAAAGTTACCTTCAGCACACGTGCAAGCATGCAGAAGCGTAACGTCGGCTCGGATGATCCTCCAGGATGCGAGAAATAATATTTGTTCCCTGGGAAAGTGATATGTGTAACGCGAAACAACGATCTTTCGCGAAGCCGATGCAGTCGTGTGCATTACGGTGGTTTTTATTCGGATGATTTTTGAATTTTTATCCCGCCGGGGTTGCAATCGATTTGATCAGAAATAACGCAAATTTTGAGTATAATTTGAGCTTTCTAGTTTTATTTTTGGTACGCGCTGATGTGGTGTGAAGTTTTTTGGTTTCAAATACACGCAATTGTTTTCTTGGTTATTTTATTGGTGGGGTGATTAGTTAATTACTCCTGGACAAATTCAATTTTATATGAAATGAACGCATACAAGAAAGGTGAAATGATGAATAATGAATATTACAAATTATATGTATGATGTATATAGTATATAATATACAGAGAAATAATCTAAATAAAGCAATTTTTTTTCCATTATTATATTCTCAGAGCGACTAATTATTCCTGGAAAAATTCAATTCCATATGAAATTAATGCGTATAAAGAAGGTGAACGAATAAATAATATATATAATATATAATATATAATATATTATATACAGAGAAATAATCTGAATAACGCAATTTTTTTTCGGGAACTATATTGCTAGGTCGATTTATTATTTCCGGAAAAAATTAATTCCATATAAAATTGACGCGCGCGAAGAAGGTGGAATAATAAATAATATATAATATACAGAGAAGTAGTCCAAATAACGCATTTTTTTTTCTTCTGTAATTATATTGGCGGGTCGACTTATTATTCCTGGACAAATAAAATTCCATATGAAATTAACGCGTACGAAGGAGATGGAATAATTAATAATAAATAAATGAACGTACCGAGGAACCGTTATTTCGTAAATTCTAAACAATTAGTTAGTCGTCGTGTGCACGAGATTTCGTTGACAATGAGAATTGCAACGTGGTTTATAATTTCGTCGCTGTTAGTCCGGTGTCTCGCTAATTCGGTATAATTCACGGGGTTCAATCCGCCCTCTCGTTGCTTTACAACCTGTCCAGCAAGCTGTACAACGTAGGTCGGAGCGACCCCGGTGAGTCCTGGAGTAAAGTGCGGGGCGCTGAACAAGCGGACTACCGAGTGGCAAAGTACAAACTTCGTACAAGCACTCGAAACGGTATTGCTGTTCTACGATGCTGCATCGAGCGAGCTGCTACTATCGGCCGATACTGATGTATATAATATTAGCTCGAAGTAAAAAGAAATATTCCGATTTTAAATGGTAAGCATTCACTACAAAGTATCTAGCATCCGTAGAATTCTGCCCAAAAATGAACCCGGTCGGACCATTTGTTCAAATTTGAGCTCAATCGGACAATATTTGGAGGTCTCGCTTTCACGAATTATATTTCACCTTTGAACAGAACGTAAAGAACATTTTTTTTCCGTCGCGAATAATTTTTCAGGTGAACGAAAAATTTCGGGAATGGTAAGTAAGTGCAATAGATAGTATTAAAGTCACTTTAAATAGGGGTATTTTTTGTTTCACATTAATATAAAAGTTAGAAATATTTTCGTAAATTTTTAATAATTCTCGATTCTACCAACAACAAAAAACTTCGACAATTTTATTAAATTGTAAAACCGAAAATATCCCAATTTTTATTGCAATGGGAATGGAAAAAATTATCAATCGTCTTCCTCTCATCGTCATTGTCTACGATGAATAATTATTCCACGTACTCACTTGCTACAGACAATAAACAATTATGTCTCATCCGTGCTCATTTATTGACAATGAATCCTTATTTCTCATCCGCGCTCATTGTTGACAATGAATAATTATCTCACGTACGTACTCAGTTCCGACAATGAATAATCATTTCACGTACGTACCATTGTAATGACCGTCTTGATTGCTTCGGCGGTGGCTTCCTCGCTCGAGGGCGTCTCGACGAGAGTGCTACCGAGATATTTGAGGGTGAACGTCGCCTCCGACGCGCACGTCGTCGATGCGACGTCTTCGTGATCCTCCTGACCGGCGCCCAGGCCGGCGACCCCACCGACGACGCCCTCCACGCATTCACGACTATTCGCCAGGGCCCATTCCTCGCACAGTTCTGTGGAAAACCGGAGAAAATATCGATTAGCCATCGTCCGACCGGCTTGCTTCATCTTCGCCTTCGTCTCGTCCTCTTCTCCTCCTCACAAACTTTTGTTTCCATAATATATGTACGTAAAAATCATAATTACTCGAATAATTTACTGTTTATCCGGCTGGAAACACGTAATTAAAATTTTATCGAACCCGCGATTAAAAAAATAAAAATAATAATAACAATAAAAAATAATAATAATAATAATAACTTTTCAATAAAATCGGGAAATTAATTACAATATGTCATCAATTTGTAAAATTTGGCATTAAAATTTATTATAATTATTGTCTAACTTCTAGAGACTGGTTTTCATTGAAAAAAGAGCAGAAAGTGCAAAAAATCGCGATAACAGCATTTTTTAAGCCACCCGAAATCCTTTTCAGCGTAGGACGAGGAATTAATTATATCTTTGCATTCGTCGGATTAACGTCTAAACTTTTTTTTCTGTCGCCTCCCGTAAATCCTGGACGTCAAAGTTTTACCCAACTTTGTCCCGATTTTCAACCGAAAACGGAATTCAATCGCACAATTATGAATAATAATAATAATAATAATAATAATGATTATTATTATTATATAATATTATAATAATATTATATTATTATTATTATATAATAATAATAATAATAATAATAATAATAATAATAATGATGATTATTATTATTATTATATAATAATGATTAAAAATGATTATCATTATTATTATTATTATATAATAATAATAATGATTATTATTATTATTATTATATAATAATAATAATAATGATTATTATTATTATTATTATATAATAATAATAATAATGATTATTATTATTATTATTAAATAATAATAATAATAATGATTATTATTATTATTATTATTATAATAATGATTATTATTATTATTATTACATAATAATAATAATAATGATTATTATTATATTATTATATAATATTATAATAATATTCTAATATCATAGTATTATTATTATTATTATTATATAATATAATAATAATAATTATTATATAATATAATAATTATTATTATAATATATAATGATATAATATAATAATATATATTAATAATAACAATAATAATAATGATAATAATAATACAGGAGTAAAACCACTGCATGTAAGTCTTGTAACGAGTGAATTGTGAGAGGACCCGGATGTGTAAAGCGTATCCCGTAGGATCGCGAAAGCAGAATATATATATATATATACGGTGTATAATAAATTTTCGTCTTTGGACAGGGCTTCACCGCGCGAAAGTACAACGTTCAACAGACACGTGGAGTAGCAGGTTACCGTAGTAGTACGCGGGTTAGCTCGGCAACAGCAGCCGGGTGTCGCCGTCGGTTGAAATATTAAGACTCTCCACGGCAGCGCGCCGGGTCTCATTAATCTTTCGAGACCCACGAGCTGACGTCCGCGTCGTTCTTTTTGCAATGTTCAGGTGTTCGCTCGTAGTTCTAATAAGAACAAACTTTTCTCTCCTTCTCCGGACAGATATATTTCTTAGGGTGGTTCTTATTTGGGTCATTTTCGAATTTTTATTACGAACGAGAAGCAATCGATTGCGAAGAAAAGTTACAAAAGTGTTTAGCCTAATTTGACGTTTTCGGGGTAATTTTCATTGCGCGCTGGTGAGAGGTGAAGTTATTTGGTTAGAATACACGCAATTGTAGGACAGAAAAGTCAAATTAGACTGAGAAATGTTCAACTCTCTCTTAATCGCTTGAGGTCCGACGCAATCAAAATTCTAAGATGACCCAAATTAGAATCATCCTAATATATAGGTATATTTTTTTAATCTCGGCTATATATTTACCACATATGTACGCGTTGAAGGACCAAAGCCTGACCACAATTACGGATTGACTCGACAATAGACGATAACGAGACTGCTGGATAGACTGAAACCTTGGCGAACTGTCCGGAAGTAAACTTCCGGTAACGTAAAGCAATCGCTGCACGATTGTCTCTCAAGTCGTCTCGACGTTGGTGCTTCGACTCACCGACGAACCGCTTCAATGGTCATCAACCGAACAAAAACCTTTTCATCTCTTTCTCAACCGTTTTAATTAGGCCAGCGTGATAAAAGCCAAAATCATCCACAATCGCTGCATTTTTTAACGTTAAAATTCGACTTTAAAAAATGTTTCTTCGTCGAAAAAAGTATTGTAGGTTTTTTTCTGGGTTTGTAAAAATGCTGGCAATTTTTAATATGTTTGTGCTTTGTACGTAATATTTTGTATTAAACTTTTGTGGGTTAATTTTGGCTTAATGGTATAATACGACACAGGATGATGATATTCCTGTGGCTGCGGAAATTTCATCGGCTCTTCGTCTCTCCCGCTCTCGCTCTGTCTTCGTCCCACCGTCGGTCGATGCAGTATCACCATTGTTGTCAGTTTTTATGGTAGCTCGTTATATTTTCCAACCCTGCACACATCGCCCGACGCCGTAAAAATTCTCTACAGTTTTACGGCAATACGATTTTCATCTCGCAACTCTGCGGAAATTTTTTTTATCCGTTTTTCCGAGCTCCGGAACACAGTTAGCTCGGCGTTGGTGACAATAATTTTTCTTCGTGAAACAGAATTAACGATGATCAAGATTTCAACCCTTAGCTGGCGCACTGGGGGGTAAAAAATCCCTCAAGCGAAATAGACCGTAATTCAAAACTTTTTACGATTTGAAAAAATAAAATGGATATCTTTTTCCCAACAGCGACTGATGGGTCATTTTTTTTTATGCAAGTAGAGTATTTTGAAAGTATCTAGTTTGATTTTTGGATTGAAATAATAAAAATTGGGGAAGTCTCGATTTTTTTTCGTAAAAATCATCAATTCTGCGTTTTTTTCACCTTCAACATTTTTTTTTTTCAAACTTATAATTGAATTTTAACCAAAGAATTAACGACACCCCTTAAGAGAAGTATCGAAGAATAAATGATAATTTTAGCAAGTAAAAAAAATGAATTGATCATTCGCAGCAACTTATCTTACCCCGTACGAAGTTGCTCAAGTAGTGTACGTAAATCGTATGGTCGGACTTTCGTTTTGATCAGACTTGAGATCCATAGCATGGACGGCGCACGACTTCCGTGACATTCAGATGTCATCATATTTTCCATAAACTATTTTCTCTTCCTTTTTTCAATCAAGTCCCATCGCATTTATTAATGAAAATTCCGTTTTTTCCGAATTACTTAAATTATGATGTTTATATACTGTTATGTTGATTCCCCTGATGGTTATGGGCACCTTCAACTACACTCATGTCCACCTCTACCTTTCCATGGTCTCCGGCTTTCACCCACAGGATTACTGAATTACAATAACGAGTTCAAATGAAATTATAATAATCCAGTTATTAATATTGCGATGCCATTTGTCGTTGCCGTTGTTATCTTTTTTTTTTTACTCCCCCACACTCATTTCTACCTCTACCTTGCCATGGTCTCGGGCTTTCGCCCACAGGATTACCGAATTATAGTAATTAACTCAACTGAAATTATAATAATTCAGTTATTCAAGCTGCCGAGCTATTTATTGTTGTAGTAATTTTTTTGTTTCGCTTCATCAGAGCGAACGTCGAAGTTTCCCCGGAATTTATGATGAACGAGTCAGTAGTAAGTGCCGCCATTGGTCAGACGATCGTCCCAATCCGTTTCGTTTATCGCGTAAAAGCCGGAAACGATTGACGAACCGAGTAAAGTCGGAAAACAAAACGTACAAAGCGGACTTTCGCGAGCTTATCTGTATCTCTCGTTTTTCTTTTTCTTTTGAGGTCTCTCCAACAAAATTTCCATCCTTTCTTTTTCTTTTTTCTTTTTTTATCACCAGCCACAGCCGGCAACCGAGGCGATGGTTCGACTTGACTCCGACGAACCGAAATAAAAATTCAGTTATTCAAGTTTATTCCCTCACTGCACTCCGCTCGCTCGCTTCCGACCCCGCTCTTTCGCTTCTTTTTTTTTTCCAGACTTCAAGGCACGGCTCGAGTGGTAGCGAAAGCGAAAAAAACGAAAAAAGAACGTATGAAAAAGTCTCGCGGTACCGACACACGTCCTCGTCAGTCTGGAAACTCTCTCCGGATCTCCGCGGGTTAACTCCACGGTCGAGGACTTGCGCGGTTAAACTGCACCGACTGCAAGCACAAAAGTATTCCGAGTTTGCGGTTCTTCCCGAGCTTTCGGGTCGACGGTTCTCTCGTTCGAATGAAATGGCTAAGTTCTTCAACTTTTAATTCTTCATCAACGTCGTGAGAGCTCGTAGTTTCGGATTTATCATCCACGATGGATATAGTTGCGTTCGTGATAAGCGAATTATTATTTCATCGCAACTTCGAAACTCTCTAATCCGAAATCTGGGATAGAGCCTGTAAGTTCGTGCCATCTAATTGAATGCTGAATCAGACGCCGAGTCCGCATCGCTGACTACTCAGCGTTGTATCTTTGGATCGTCGATGGTATCAAGAAAATGAGACCGAAATTTAGTTCTTTATGATGATAATAGTATTCGAGAAATTATCTGAGCAAGCTCGATATAAAAATTTTCTTTTAAATTAGGGTATTTATGATTAATTCTCTAATTTGTTACTTCGATGAGATGCTATTTTTTTCTACTGATCCCAAATCAATTCCAATCAGATGCGGGACTTTTTTCGTAATCCACCAAGCGCCCTCTAATTTTTTTCCGGTTCTAATTTGAACAGGAACTTTTCAGGAAGCTGTATTAATTTCGCACTGCAAGCGCTCTGCTAATCTCGAGCCAGAGCTCTTCGCCAACGTGACGTACATTCGCGTACGCGTTTCCAGCCATTCGCTCGCGTGTTTTTTATCGCAGTGATTAAATGTGTACATGTGTAAAAAACTTTGTCGAAAAAAAACCCGCCAAACAACTCCGCATAAAAAAATCCCGTCAAAAAAAATCTTCGCCCAAAAAAGCTCAAATTATTTTTGTCTGAAACGACATCAACGTCAACGCCAACATTCTGAAGAGGCCGATTTTAAAGGAAACAATAAAAATTTATCATTAGCGTTTGAACGTAATTTAATTACATCGCACGACAGAAAAAATCCAATTCACAACGATCCTACAGAACTTAAACCGTAATACAAACCTAAACCTCAAAGACCTTGATGAGGAGAGGTCTGTTACAGGAGTTATCTTCGAAGGAATTTTTTTGACGAAGTTTCACAAAAGCAGAAACCTAATCCTACCTAAACGTAACCTAAATAACTTAAATAACAACTTTAAAGCATCTAAACCTCAAGCTGAACGTAAATCTAGAACTTCCGAAGAACTTTCTACCTCCGACTCAACCTAATCCTAGAAAATTTGAAGAATCAAAGCCTAAACCTAAACCTGAAGAACCATTTGAGCAAAATTTATTTCAACACAGGTTATTCCTTTAAACAATTTTTTTCGACCAGGTTTTCTTTCGTTGCAAGGCCTTTAGACGTGCTCCAATCGAAACAAACCGGTACGAACCAGACAAAAGTGGTCCATAACCGTTCACGTAGACAATAACCAGCAGCGCCCTCACACAGCCGTCGTTGGTACCAAGCCAACGTGTATTATTCCGAAACTATATGTCAAAACTAATCCACGATGCCGCGGAACAAGAGAGAGAGAGAGACCGGGAACGATACCTGCTGTTGCCCGTGCGATGAAATCCTATTAAGGGGCTGGAGAGAACGGATTACCAGAGGTAGAATGTCAGGGGCTTGTCGGTGGTGGCGGAGAAACACAGAGGTAGGAATGTCTGCTACCTCTGCTTCTGCTTATCCGCCATGGATCGATGCTCCAACGGTCCGACTGCCGCCTTTCCCCTCCCCTACCCTCCTCCATATCCTTTCAACCGATATAGCAATTCCCGAGCTATCCACTTCTTCCACTTCCGGCTCTTTAAACGTTTCTCTCGCCCGCGATTCCACGCGAAATCGGTGAACTGAGAAATTATATACGCCAGTCTACGATTTATCGATACTCGTAGGAAGAATGATCGAACGAACGGGATTTTTCTATTTTCTCACGTACGTCCATTCTTCAAACGTAAGACAGTCTCTATACTCGCGTAGTATCGTCCCTTGTACTTACTCGAAGCTATTTGAATATCGAAAAATCGATTTTTAAATAAAAATTAGAAGCCAATAATTATTGATAATTTATTTTTATTTTATTCGACTCTTTCTCCGTCCATTCGTTCAATCATATTAGTCGCGACTAAATCTACGCTTACCAACATTTCCACGATTGGAAATCGCGCTTGGAAAGCTTTCATCGGTATCGCAAAAGCGCCGCGGGTGTAATTACGAAATTGTAATTATCACGATTATTGTTATGACGAGACGTAAAAAGTCGCCTCATTAACGCTCGCCCTATCTAGGAAGAGCTTTGAAAAATACGAATGGGGATGGGAAAGGGCGGAGGGGGTGGGATGCAACGTGTCTCTTCGTATTTCCGTGGTCCACGCTCATTCCCACCCTCGTTATTCGTTTATCCAACCGCGTTTTCCGTAACCCCGTGTTGCTCTCACCCTTCGCCATGGAAGTCACTGGTGCACCACTTCGTAGTGAATTACACGGAAGGCCGGGCCCGGGCGTATCGAAAGTTCGTCGTTTCGTGTGTGCGCAATTGCATTATGTAGATATATAGGAAACGTCGACGAGGGTGGAGAAGCGAAGGGTGCGAGGGTGGAGCGCGCGCGCGGTCCTGGGAGAGCTACCAACGCTCTACCCTCCGTGCTTCGGCGTAGCTTGGCCTCACCTCCGATATTCACACCGTATACACGTGCATGTATATCAGGGTGGTTCTCATTCGGGTGGTTTTTGAATTTTCATTGGGCCGGGGTTGGAATCGATTCGAAAAGAGGAGGTACAAATTTTGAGCCTAGTTTGACGTTTGTAGTTCGAGTGTTTCTATTTTTTGGTTATTTTATTGGCCGGGTGAGGAAATATTCTTGGAAAAATGTAAGACCGTATGGATTACATGGGTATGGACAGTACTTTAACGAAATGATATCAATATATGGGCTATCTCGTGCCGGAACGTCCCGCTGACGATTATCTTGAAACTTTTTGAAATTGTTTTGAAATAAATAGAATATTGGAGGGTCCAAGGGCCCCACATCGATCGCGGGTGCGTGAGAAGGTTATTGAGCGTAGTTAACGTCAATTTTAAGGAGGATGGGGCCCTGGAACTCTTGGATATTCGAATTATTTCAGAATTATATCAATAAAATGGATGATAATAAGCATGAAATGACCCATATATGCATATTTTTTTCGTGAAAGTAGGCATCATACCCTTCAATTCCATATGCTGTCGGATTTTTAGAACAATAATTGATCAGCCCGCCAACATAATCACCAAAAAATAAAAAAATTGCCTGTATTTCAAATTAGAAACTTTATATCCCATCAGCGCCTAGTAAAAATGAGCCTAAAAATTTCAAATTTACTTTAAAATTTGTGTTTTCTTTTCTAAAATCAAATGAGACTCTGGCAAAATGAATAATTGAAAAATCAACCGGATCAGCACCACTCCAATATATAAATATATACGCGTCTCGCTTCTACCTACACGCTGCAGTAGTACGTGCTCGTAATGGTCAGACTATACCTCGTTCAATGCAAACTATAGTGCACTCGATACGCGCTCTACACGTCGAACGCAAAACGGAGTACACGCTGTGTATTGTATTCCCAAGTACCTCCGCCACGTACACACGAGAAAATGTAGTTTGCAGTTGGGAAATTGCGAGGGTTTACAAACCAAAGTGAATCTTATTCGGTTAATATCGATAACGTTTCAATGCACGAGCGACGGGAAGAGGAGAGGGAGGAGGGGCGGGCGAGTAACGATTGAAAATTGCACAAACGCGAGCAACAGTTATTTCTCATGGTTGGACGAATCGTAATCGTACGAACCACATCGACGAATAATCCAGTTGTCGGTCACACGAGAATCATGAAATTTATTTCATTTGGTTCAATTTATTCAATCCAATCAGAATTTTGTTTTCAATTTAAACAATCGAGTTATCGTTAAGAAATTATCCATCGATAATAATGTTTTGTTTGTCGCTATGGAGGTTGATATATCGAATGAAGTTGAGTCGTTTTTGGAGAAGAATTTTTATCTGAAACGTTAAAGTTTCGTCCGAGGATGAAATTTATTTCGTTTCGTTTTATTCTTCAAATCCAATTGGAATTTTATTATCAATAAAAAAATTCGAATTGAGATGACAAAATTCATGGAAAATAATTTTTATTGTCTCTATAGGGGTTGATATTTCGAATGAGGATGAGTAATTTTAGGGGAGACGAATTTTTCCGAAACGTTGTAAAATCTTTGTCGGAGGTAGAGATTGCGAGGCAGTGATCGAAACAAAATCGAGTCAGACGTCGCTCAGCGATGCAACGAACAAAGGAACGTGCTCTGAGTATAGACGCCTTTCCTTTCTCGCCCTCTTTCTTTCTCTCTCGCTCCCAAAGCGGGTACGGAAACTTGACGGTTCTTCCGGGTATCGTTTAATTTGTATTTAAATTGAGTTTCCCCAAGTCACGAACAGCTGCAGCGGCAGCAGCAGAGTTTGTCATTCCTTCTTCTTACCCGCCCCCTTCATTCCGAATGAATCAGTGGACTTCACTCTCGGTCCACAGCTTGCGAAATTACTTCTCGAACTACCTCGCGACAGAGCGAGAAAAGACGGAAGAAAAATACTCTCTGATTAATTTAATGAAAATTACTATCCCCGAATTAAAAAAAAACGTGACCCAAATAACCCGAATACATTTCGTTAGAATAATTTCAAAAAAATGGTAGCATTTGGCGTTCAGGTGCAACATCAATAGATAATGAAGCAATCTTTCGCAGACGTTTTTTCGTTGAATGATAAAATTAGTCGCAGTACAACGTCCGGAATTAATTGAAAAGAATTGAAAAGAAATCGTAAATCGGAATGAAGAATAAAGAACGGCTCGAATGGAATTGAAACGAGGCGTTCGCAAGGCTTTTGGCATGTTTTTACGATACATATATATGTATAGGGACGAGTTCACGTCAGCCGTTCTCGAAGTTCCCAACCTCCGCGTTCGGTTCTCCAGCATCCCCGTCGCGGGAGAAGCGCTACCCGAGAGATAGATTGTACAGAGCGCCGCTCTTCTCTTAATTGCGTCGGGGTATACAGCATCTCATGGAGCAACGACCAACGACTGGAACAAAGCCGGGGATGGAACCTGTATATAACGATTCTTGGAAGTAATGGCACGGGAAAAGAGACCGGTAACCGTTTTTCCGTGACCGTCGGAAAGAGACGCCCGGGCAAAAAGTCGACTGAAATGCGAGAAACTACGGTACGGAATTGCAAGCTTCGACGGTTTTATCTACGGGTCCAGTGGCTCGCCTTTTTATTTTGCCCTTTTTTGAATCTTCTTGTTTTTTCTTTTGTTTCTCTTTCGTCGGCCTGGGTGGATACCTATATCGTTGGCTTAATGAAATGAGATAACCGGTTAATGCGGAGAAAACGATCAATAATGGACTCATTGGTCATTCTAAAAAATTGTTCATTGCATCGAAATAATAATTAATATTTTCGAACTATGAACGCTTAAGGAAAATAATGTTATTAATTAATGTTATTGTAGGTCTCTTTAGGCACGACTATCATCTACGTTATTATTATTGGTATTATTATTATTATTATTATTATTATTATTATTATTATTATTATTATTATTATTATTATTATTATTATTATTATTATTATTATTATTTTAATTATTATTCCTAAGCTAAGCTAAGCTAAATCATTAGATAGTCAAAAAATTAAACATAGTATCCCAAAAAAATTGATATTTTCCAACTATTAACGTTTAGAGAGAATTATATGTAATATAATTGTTAGTCTCTTAGGAATATCATCTGCATTATAATAATAATCATAATAATAAAACAATAATAACCTATTATTATTAAAGTCATTGAGGTTATTTCCCTGTTATAATAATATAACCTGGTTATAATAATAATCATGATAATGAAACAATAATAACCTATTATTATTATTAATATCAAATGTGATAATAATAATCATAATTCGTTATTTTTAATTATTTTCGTAAAAAAAGTTAAATCCCAGATAAATTATAAATGAATTGATAATTTCTTCGTTTTTTAGCTTCCGTTTCCCACCCAAATAATTAAGGGGGAGAGGAATTGACCTGCGATATAAAATAGAACGTTTCTTCGTGACAAGGTAAGAAAATTTTGCCCGTCCAATCTTTTTTTTGACAGCCACGGAGTCGAAAACGATCGAGTTATCGGAGAATATACGGTGGCTGCGGTGTGTGCTGGCTTCCCGTCGAAAATTCGTTAGGAGCCCACTCACCGTGATAAATTCAATTGCGCGTTAGCGACGCGGAGCTTTTCCCCGTACATACATGGGCAACTCTAGCTCGCCCTCCAGTAACGCGTACCGTCATATCCCCCCCCTTCCGGGTTTCCATCCGCCTTTCGAGCCTTCTATCAGATTCTTCATGAATATTTATAGAGCCGCGTATGTATGTTGGACTGTGACGGAAAAATATTTGTTTACTGGCTTTGCCGACGGTCAAACGATAGTTTTTGACAGAAGGAAAATTATTGCCAACAGAGAATTTAAAAAAAAGTGTGTTTGATGGTGAATAGCTGAGAGGAGTTCACTTCTCGGGTTCGATCGTAATCAATAAATCAATAAATCAATAAATCAATAAATCAATAAATCAATAAATCAATAAATCAATAAATCAATAAATCAATAAATCAATAAATCAATAAATCAATAAATCAATAAATCAATAAATCAATAAATCAATAAATCAATAAATCAATAAATCAATAAATCAATAAATCAATAAATCAATAAATCAATAAATCAATAAATCAATAAATCAATAAATCAATAAATCAATAAATCAATAAATCAATAAATCAATAAATCAATAAATCAATAAATCAATAAATCAATAAATCAATAAATCAATAAATCAATAAATCAATAAATCAATAAATCAATAAATCAATAAATCAATAAATCAATAAATCAATAAATCAATAAATCAATAAATCAATAAATCAATAAATCAATAAATCAATAAATCAATAAATCAATAAATCAATAAATCAATAAATCAATAAATCAATAAATCAATAAATCAATAAATCAATAAATCAATAAATCAATAAATCAATAAATCAATAAATCAATAAATCAATAAATCAATAAATCAATAAATCAATAAATCAATAAATCAATAAATCAATAAATCAATAAATCAATAAATCAATAAATCAATAAATCAATAAATCAATAAATCAATAAATCAATAAATCAATAAATCAATAAATCAATAAATCAATAAATCAATAAATCAATAAATCAATAAATCAATAAATCAATAAATCAATAAATCAATAAATCAATAAATCAATAAATCAATAAATCAATAAATCAATAAATCAATAAATCAATAAATCAATAAATCAATAAATCAATAAATCAATAAATCAATAAATCAATAAATCAATAAATCAATAAATCAATAAATCAATAAATCAATAAATCAATAAATCAATAAATCAATAAATCAATAAATCAATAAATCAATAAATCAATAAATCAATAAATCAATAAATCAATAAATCAATAAATCAATAAATCAATAAATCAATAAATCAATAAATCAATAAATCAATAAATCAATAAATCAATAAATCAATAAATCAATAAATCAATAAATCAATAAATCAATAAATCAATAAATCAATAAATCAATAAATCAATAAATCAATAAATCAATAAATCAATAAATCAATAAATCAATAAATCAATAAATCAATAAATCAATAAATCAATAAATAACTCGATAATATGTCACGCCAAATCTTGTTCAAAACTTTCTCTAAAAGCTTTGTGGAGCGAATAACGAAGGTTCAAGCTCAACCGGAAGACAACGACGAACGTGTAGAATAAAGCTTCCGACGCGCACTGCCAGTCTATCCGCGAACCAATTGTTGCGGCGTTTGCAGAACGTCAGTTTCCGACGTAAATCGGGGTCTGGAAATTGTTCGTGGCATTGCACGGCGAGGGGTCCGACTCTCCTCGTTATATCGATAAACCGACGGAAACTTCCTCGCGTTTGATCATGAAGCCTAGATCGTTCTATTGCTCAAGTGCAAATACGCTTCTCCTTCGCGTATCGCTCGCTCGTGGGCTTTGTTGGAAAAGAGGGCTATCGAATTCACGTTCTCCCTTCTTGAGCGACGATTAATCGAATCGTGGTAGCCGTGAGTTCGTTGGATCCTCGAAGCTCGAGTTTCTCCGCGAATAAATCGGCCGGAAGGGCGGAAATCACGAGTACTCGAATGCTATATGAGCTTTTGTAACGCAAGCACGCTAACATCGCATGAGGGTCGTAGATATCCGTATTGTAGGTTTATCACAAGAGAGTATACTTAATTAAACAGAATATATATAATCTCTTAGCCAAAGAAGAAAACAATGGGATTTTTTCGCGTTTTTTAGGCTATTTACTCTTCCGTTGTGTTCGTCTTGAAACTGTGACGTCACACGACTCTGTTTCAGTCCGACTCTGAATGAGTATGATTGGGAAATCGATATAATTGATTAAAAAAACGTTTTTCTTTTTTTATCGTTAGCTCTCGCACCGCACAATTATAATTTCCGACCAAACACCGCTCACAAATCCATTTCAACCCTGCCCAAACTTTGACCGTCCGCCATTTTAAATGGATCCGTGCCATTGGGTTGAAAAAATTCTCAGATACACTCTGAACCTAGTTGAAGAAATTGCTATCAATGAAAAGTGCGATCAAAATTTCCTGCATGCATCAAAAAATTCATGAAACCAAAAACGTTTATGAAAAAAAATATACTCAGAAGAAAATGACAGGATCTAAATGACCCTGTTCGTGGTTCAAGGGTTAATTACGTGTCGGAGAATGGACTCGATATTCCGAACATGATCACGAATTGGCTAAGAAGATGGCGCTCCAACCGCAAAAGGCAATTTGGAAATCGTTAACGATATCCCCGACAATTCTATCCCGTTCGTTTACCATCCACGCGGGAACGCAGGTGCGATACTCGGCTAATCGAATGCATCAGAGTACATATATATGCACGTATGTACATGTAGGTACAGGTATACATATGTTTATTGTAGCGTATAGTCTAATAGCATATACATTGTACACGCTATGTGTGTGGCGGCATTGTTGGGGCCACGAAAGTGCACCAATGTGCGTTCTCCCGTTGGCTCGGCTATAACCCGTTGTATACACGAGTACCTACCGGTTACTCGATCATAAATACACGTGCGTGATGCATGTGTGTGTAATACACGCCGGGGGATCGCGAAATCCTCGGGGACACAAAGAGAATTGTGAATTCCAAGAGTTGGTTACGCTCCGGAAACTCGTTGTACTGTGTACACTGTATATACACGGAGTTTGAAATATATATATCTCGCTTTGTTATAAGATATAACGATATATGTATGTGTGCACCGGGTTTAGGGGTACAGAGAGTTCTGAGCTTGTTGCGCAGCACTGTTCTCGCACTTGGTGTACGTAATGCACACAGAGGTCGAGTTGTTGGCCGCCACAGAGGGTCCGGGAGGCCACTTGAACTCTGCAGAAGTAGTTAATATCTTCAAGTTTGACTCACGGTATATTCATCGAAGTTAAATATTAAATTCATCAATTGAACATTTTTTTAAGGGTGTTTCTCTTTTTGTTTGTTTTTTTTATTAACGAATATAATTAATTTAGATTTGAATAATTTGAAAACATTGATGAAACTATTAATACGAATAATATTTCGAGTTATTTGAGCAGAGAAATATATCGAGACTTTTTTATTCATTTCTTATACATTCGGAAGATCAGAAGATTTTTATCAATAGCATGACGTCAACTTCACGTCACGCATACAATGTGGTAGAGTTTTGACCGCAAAAAAATGTTTAACAAACGAAAGCTCTTCGAATGCAATTTGCTGAGGACATACGACGTTGATGCAAAATTCGTCGTCAATGCGATGGCGACGAACTTTGCATGCCAATGACTGCACTGTCTAGAAATTCATGGGATAACCAAGGTGCTAGCTTGCACAGCTGTGTCCATATGCCCTGAGCGTATTCCGCTCTGATTTCTTTGCATTTCCCCTCCACCACTCCCCGCCCCCGATCTCCCCACCAGGTGCAATATAAATGACAATGCTGTCCGGGGAATTCGTTCTACCCGAGCTTTCCCTCAATACGTATGCATACATGCATATACAATATATTAAGGCGATTCGTTTTGCGGCAACTATTTTTTTTTTCACCTCGCTCCCATATCTTCATTTAGTTCTGCATACTTAAAAAAAAATGTATGCAAATTTCAGCCCTCTAAAAAAATGCCCGGACTTCGGCTTGGGAAGTTTTCTCATTCAAAATACGTGTAAGAGTCTATCTTTTTTTTGTAAAATAATTACCGTTATTTTTGAAGTTACACTTTTGAACTATGAACCATTTTTCGAATTATTGCCTATTTTTTTGGAAATCTCCGAATAGAAGTTGCTTGGATTCAGGCCTAGTTTTTCCTGAAACCAGCGCATTTCCGCAATAATATTCAAATTATTTTTATTATTAATATTATTATTATTATTATTATTATTATTATTATTATTATTATTATTATTATTATTTTCATTATTATTATTATTATTATTATTATTATTATTATTATTATTATTATTATTTTTATTTTTATTTTTATTATTATTATTATTATTATTATTATTATTATTATTATTATTATTAATTATTATCTTGTTCTATATTTCCTTAACTTTGGCCAATCTCCGGCGCGATGCAATGCAAAATTATGGATCAGAACTAGACTGCGGTATTCAACGAATCCATTCATTCAATGCCGAAGTTACATTGCTCGCTCGTGAGATTATTCAGATTTAACGATCGATAATTAGGGGGCCGAGTATGAGACGGAGACGGTCGTAACCCAAGCTGACTTCCCATTAGCATAATCTTTGAAGGCGTCACCGCTCCATTATATCTCGTTTACCGCAAGTAATCGCGTTAGATGCTATATACAGTCTCATTGAAAATCGAGGCTTTCGGTTTTTTTAAATTTTTCTTTTTTTTGAAATCGATCTATATCCTCGATGCAATCGGCTTTCCTACGTCGCATCGACGTGTCAATCCTCGGCCTCCGCGATAACCGGTAATTAACGTGAGAAAAAAAAGATTGAAAGATTGGAGGATAAAAAACGAAGAGGAGAAACGAAAAGTCCTCCGATAAGCCCATAATTGGCTGGAATCGTCGTTATATCCATGGATTACTTTACAATTACATCGTCGATTGCTTTATGCTGTTATGGCTGTCTGCGATCGATCGATGATTATCCTTTTTGAAATCGATCGATCATGAATCAATGTGGAGGCAAGCGATTCTGCTTTTCCTCGAATCGTTTTCCAGCGAAAGTAATTTATTGATAAAAATTCTGGTATGTTCTTTTGCCTATTTTCGTTTTTTTTTTTTTTTTCATTGAAGGAAAATTGTCTTTGAGGAAAATTTGAATGCAACAAGATCGTTCTCACCGAAAATAATACTCAAAAGTTTTTCGAATAAACAAACTCATCAAAGCGATCATAAATTTCCATGAAATCCTACTCAATTTTCTCGAACTCTTAATAAGACCCCACAAAGTTATTGAACAAAGTACGAAGGATGCGTTCGTGCCAGGAAACAAGTTTGCGGTTCCATTAAAAATTAAAATGATATATCAAAACAGGACAAACATCCTCGTGCGCGGTTTGCCGCAAAGTTTTATGGGTTTCAAGTAACGAGGACCAAAGTACAAAACGCACGCGCGCGCCCGCCATACTCGCGCTAACTAAACAACAACACTGTAATCTTACAATTTATTATTATTATTATTATTATTATTATTATTATTATTATTATTATTATTATTATTATTATTATTATTATTATTATTATTATTATTATTATTATTATTATTATTATTATTATTATTATTATTATTATTATTATTATTATTATTATTATTATTATTATTATTATTATTATTATTATTATTATTATTATTATTATTATTATTATTATTATTATTATTATTATTATTATTATTATTATTATTATTATTATTATTATTATTATTATTATTATTATTATTATTATTATTATTATTATTATTATTATCAATTTTTATTAATTTATTAATCAGTTATCACAATAATATAATAATAATAATTATTATTATTATTATTATTATTATTATTATTAATAATATAATCACAATAATTATTTTTATTATTATTATTATTATTATTATTATTATTATTATTATTATTATTATTATTATTATTATTATTATTATTATTATTATTATTATTATTATTATTATTATTATTATTATTATTATTATTGTTATTTTTTTTTTTTTTTAATATTATTATTATCATTATTATTATTATTATTATTATTATTATTATTATTATTATTATCAAAAAAATTGTAAAAAACAAAAAACTTACTCTTGTGTTTGGAACTGCTCTTCCACAAGCCCCTGAAGAACGACATAACTAAATTCCACTTTATCGTAAATAAAAACGAAAACGAAAACCCAATCAAATCGTCGTCATGCCCTCTGCCGTCGTTCGATCGACGAATCCACCGACGATAATTGAAACGCAATGAAAATCGTCGTTATCGGATTATTCGCGAATTTTAAAGTTTGAACAAAAGTTAAATTTCAAGAACACGACCCCGGGGTTGATGAAACGTGTTAACGCGATCGCGACGCGCCACGATGTGAAGGGTTTGGACCTTTGGCGAATATTCCTTCGGGCTCAAACCCGCCACCCGCACCCCCCTCCCTCCCCCCAAACTCCCCTTGCGTGCAATCGTGGCTCCCGCGTTTGCGCGCATCGTTTCCACATCCCCGAGAGAGATATCCAGGCGGTTCCCCGCTTTCGAGGAGGATGTCCGGCGTCGCGAGTACCCGCAGCCACCGGGATGAAATACAGTTATAGCAATCGTGGCAACCGCATGAAATGAGTAGAGCGAGTGAAGAAAAAAGACGACATTTTTGCGAGAGGGTGTTCGCTTTGAAAAAAATGGTGTACAAGAGATAAAATTGGCCTGTAGATTACACGAGATTACACGGGATTGATTTTTTTTTTTTGCAGATTACTTATCGTCCTTGATAGGGTGTAACTTTTTTATCCTCTTAACCCTTGCACTACACCTAGAGTAATTGCGACCCTGTCATTTTCTTGTGAACAAACTTTATTTCAAAAAGCTTTTTTTGTCTCATGAATTTTTCAATGCATGTAGATAATTTCGCTCGTCCTTCCCACTAACATCAATCGATTCAATAACATTCAAAGTATATTCACGAATTTTTTCAACCCAATCGCACCAGTCAATTCAAAATGGCTGCCAGTCAAACTTTCCGCAGGGTCAAATCAACCCCTCGCGAGTTGTTCGATAAAAAAAAAAAAAAAAATACGTATGTACCCCAATGGTTAATAACATAAAATTTATTTGAAGTTCGTTTCTTAACTCAGAGCGTTATTCTTGTTTCCATCGCTGTCTCAGTCTCTGTACCTATCTTCGCCGTAGGAAATAAAAGTCAGCGTAACGTATGAAGTACAGAGAACGCGGAAAAAAAGTCGTGGAAGAAGCGATGGTTCGTACGTGCCGCAAACGAGCGCACACGTAGTTGTGTCTCCCGTTCGAGTTGGCACTGTAACGTTGAAAATCTTTTCGTCGTTTTACAACCTTTTTCGAGGAAACGTTATACACCTTAACGCGGATATCCGGACGGAAGGTCACAAACGGACTCGATGGCCCCGACCGGGTCTTATCCTGGACCTTATCTCCCGAATCCCCTGACCAACCCCATCCATGGGTCCATACCGCGCTTAGCTCTTTCTATTGTGACCGTTATCTTCATCCCACCCCCCTCCCCCTTGCCCACCTCTCGCAATACGTGTGTCCGAAGTCCGCGGTTACGTGAATTGTTCTTCTTCGCTGCGAGAACGAGATGGGAATTCCAGATTTCTCGATAAACCCCCGGAATTTCTCGACTTTGGATATGAAGTAACTATCTTGAAGATTCGAAACGTGGAGAAAAATAGAGACAAGCTGAGGGTTGAAACTTGGGAATCGTTGACTCGTAGTTGGATAAATATGCGAATTGTAATTTACAAATCGATTGCTGTGAGTTCGAGAGGTTGGGTGGGAAATTTGCGGGATGGTTTCAGTATGCCTCGGCACTGTCTGACTCGGCACAGTTTGACTCCACGAATTTGACAGATGAGACTCACTCTTTCTCTGACTTTGTCTGTTTCTCTGTCTGAGAAGAGGGAGTGACTTTCATCTGTCAAACTCGCGGAGTCAAATTTTGCCGGGTCAGACTGTGCCGAGTCAAACTGTGCCGAGTCGAACTGTGGCGAGGCAGACTGTGCCGAGTCAGACAGTGACGAGGCATACTGAGACCATCCCCGCTAATCGCCAAACGCAAATCA
Organism: Sussaba pulchella; assembly: GCA_963971145.1. Classification (NCBI taxonomy): domain Eukaryota; kingdom Metazoa; phylum Arthropoda; class Insecta; order Hymenoptera; family Ichneumonidae; genus Sussaba; species Sussaba pulchella. Next base: position 2,420,667 of record OZ020165.1, on the reverse strand, counting down.
CAGATTTGGTCCATAATCAATATAATTAACCATATTCCTTTATTGGGATGGTCTCAGTATGCCTTGCCACTATCCGACTTGGCACAGTATGCCACGCCAAAGTTCGACTCGGCACAGTTCGACCCGGCACAGTTCGACTCGGCGAGTTTGACAGATGAAAGTCACTCCATCTCTTTTTGACATTTGACAATTTCTGTGAGTTTGACAGAGAAAGAGTGTTTCTCATCTGTCAAATTCGAGGAGTCAAACTGGGCTGGGTCAGACTGTGCCGGGTCAAACTGTGCCGAATCGAACTGTGGGTAAACAGACTGTGCCAAGTTTTTCGAAAAATTCAAAATCCCATAAAATCTGATCCCTCTGACCGATCTTCACCAAATTTCATACACAATACAGTCAAATAATGTTCCATACCTGTAGCGAGTTTGGGTTCGATCGGTCAAAGCTGCCGTGAGTTATAACGAAACGTAAATTTTTCGAAAAATTAAAAATCCTATAAAATCTAAATTTCTAGACGGCCCAAACGCGATACCAATCAACTTTGGTTACAAACCTATTCGCGAAGAACTATTCAGACAAATATCTGAAAATTTGCGATGGCTACGGTGTAAACGTCCAATTTTTTGGTAATTCAAAAACGACATAAAATCCGAGCCGCAGCCTCGATCATGCCGAAAATTATAGTCAATAAAAACGTTTATACCTTTCTCCATAACAAATAACGTCTCTCCTTCAAAAAGAATTCAAAAAAACTATTTTTTTTTCTCAATTCACGGTGGTTCTAGGAAATGGAAAAAAATATAGTCAAATGTTTGTTAGGGTAGGTCACGCTTTGACGAGAGTAACACTGTGCATTTCCGGCCGGCCAGAGAGCGCTGCATCGATCGTGCGGTTTTCCCGTGCGGTTGCGACAGGGCACGAGCATGCCAAGCTGCTTCCCAGTGGCTGGAAGAGGTGGTACACGTATTCATCTATCTATATACACGTAAGTTACATATACTACACGAGAGACAAGGAAAACCGGACGTCGGGAACGGCGAGAATGGCGGGAAACTCAGCCGAGTTGGTCAGAAGAATCTCGGTTTTCTGGACTTGACTCACGGATTCCCCGGCGAGCCGCGAACTCTGTCGGACGGTAGCGAAACCGTGGCGGAGACTTGCGTCAGCCCATCGTGGAAACTTTCGTAAAGTTCGAACGACCTCGTCTTCATCTTGCTAAGAGCGGAAAAAAAAATAAGGAGAAAAAAAACGCGAAGAGCCGGAAAATGCGAAATCTTATGTACGAACTGAGAAAGAAACTGGTAATTTTGTAGAGGGCTGGGAATTGGAGTTGTAGCTATGAATAATTTGTATACGGTTTGGTTTGTTATTGTTGTGGGAGGTTTTATTTCCTACGCAATTTTTTTTTTTTTGCCTCAGTTTACGAGATTGTGGCTGCGTTAATAATTTTACGAAGAGAATGGAGGAATAGAAGAATGATATGATAAATTTCTGGAAGAATAGAGTGGAAGAGAATACCGATAGAAAGTCGAGAAAGCGATTGTTATTTTTTCCTAGGTCGTAGAATTACAATGTAAGTAATAAACAGTTTTTCTACCCCTTTTTGCCAAGTATTGTACGAGGTTTTATCACTTTCGCACCTCTTTTATTCGTATTATATAAATGTAATAAGTAAATAATTTGTTCGCCAAAGAATCGGTGAATCCAATCAATAAATCGACATTTGATTATAAAACACGGAATAAATTTACCAATAGAATAGCAAAATAGCACAACAGTGGGTAGAACATAATCCCAAAATAACATATCATACAATGCAAAAATATTGAAATGGAATAGAATACCAATAAAACGGAAAATGAAAAAAATTACGAACAAAAAGGAAACGAAAATTATGTGGACAATGTCGAGGGTGTCGCAATTTTAAACCGCGCTTCTGCGGCATTTTCGCCCGTGGAACGAAGATAATCTCGAAGACCGTTGGAACGTTGCGCGCAAACGTTTGGCCTTGATCCAGTCGTGTGCGAACGGACGCGAAAGAACGATATCACGGCGAGATTTCGCGTACAGACGCAAGAAAACCCGTTGCGATGAAAGATGGATCGACACACTGATCCGGTCTTTCGCGCATCTCCCCGACGGACGAAGACCGGAAAGACAAAACGGCGAACACCGAGAAAAACTTTGAATCGACGGACTGCACTTTCGATACGATTATTCGTCTCTCCTTTCCTCCCCCCTTTTCCTTCCTCCGTCGGCGAGTGCGACGAGCGCAGACCGAGCGACGTACATCGACGATCGTGCAACGCCTTAAAATCTTCCGTACGTCAATCATCGATCGAGACTCGCGAGGTGAGCAGCGATTGGCTGATGCAATTCTGCTTTCTCACGGAATAAGCTAAGTGCGAAACGGTCAGCGATTAATTATTTATTTATTGATTTATTTGAGTTTTTAATTAACTTTCCGATTTTATGGGAAAGTTATTTATCTTTTATTCATTTATTTAGGTTATTTATTAACTTTCTGATTTTATAGGGAAGTTGTTTATCTTTTATTTATTTATTTAGGTTATTTATTAACTTTCTGATTTTATAGGGAAGTTGTTTATCTTTTATTTATTTATTTAGGTTATTTATTTATTTTTCATTCTTAATAGTTTGTCCCGGATTAACCTCCGCGTGCTTTCTTGAAACATCAGGAAGCGATTTGCAAATTTTTACCAGCAGATAGTTTGTCCAAAGAAGGATGCAAAAAAATGTATTATTATTAACAAAAATGTGAACATTTTTATGATCACATGATAATTAATCGCATTCATTTGTTTGAAGAAGTAATTTTAATTTATTTCGATTGAATGAAATACCTATCTGTGGTATATACGGCTTTTGAAGAGAACGATACGGTAGCTCTTGAAGCGATTCGGGCGTTAGCGAGAGAAAAAAAAATGTGCAGCCAGAGGAGATGAAGAGAGCGAGAGAGGGAGAGAGAGAGAGAAAGAAGAGGTGGGAAAGAGAAGTGAAGAGAAGAATTGTTGAAAATAAAATATAAAAGTCGAGTACGAGGTGAGGAAAGACGAAGCGAGTCGATCGGTAGAAGGGATAATGGAGGCACGAACCGCGGTAAAAGCGGCTGATGTAAGAATCACCGATTCTTGACTCTCCATATATATATGTAACAATACGAGAGAGACTTACGGTACTCGGTTTATAAATTATACCCGCATGTAGCCAGAGATGGGCATGCATTCGATAAAAATGTATTTAAAATACTTTTATAACTGAATAAGTATGATTAATCATCATGAAATAATTAAAATGTTGACATTTTTGTAATAACGATAACCAATTTGGATGAATTATTGTTTTACCATTAATTGCAATATTCCATATGAATTATAATCCAATTTAATCATATCATCAACGATAGGATATAATCAATTATAATAAATTATCATTTGGCTGAGTTATTGTTTTACAATTGATTTCAATATTTAATATCAATTATAATCCATGATTATTAAGTAATGACAGTTTTTCAAATACATATTCATTGAATTGAATAAATATATACGTATAATAAATAGTAAAATATATATACGTATAGCAGAGTCTGTTTCAGTCGAATAATCCATTTTCTGATTTTCCGCCACCTATCCATACGACAATAAAACAATCAATGACGTGTCACTGCGTCGACAACAACGCTAAAAACTTTCAACGAAATATCACAAGGAAAAATATATATATAACATTCTATATAATATATAAAAAATATTTTAATGGAAAAATAAGATGAACTCTTTCATCCAAGATTTTCCAATGTGCGAAGTGACATACGAGCGACACGAAAGCCCGACGAAAGTAAAAATGAAAAAAGAATCAAAGGAGGTAAAAAAAGGGATTTCTCGATCGAGTGGAAAATGTGGAAAGGTCATTCTCGTCTACGACGAGATAAAGAATTTTTTTTTCTTCCACGACCGCCGTCTGTCAGTGAGAGAAGGTTCAGCCTTCGGGTCTCCGGTCGCTGAGTTGAGCGATGACACCGGCGAATGTGGGATGAACGGGATTATGTGAAATAAAATTGTAATAAAGAAGGGAAAGAGGGATAAAAATTGTATGGACGAGAAGACGCGGAGGATATGTAAGATGTGTGTGACGAAGGTGGACGACCGAAGAAGAAGCGCACGTTTGTGCTTTCGCTCGTTCGTCTCGAGCCGCATTGTCGACCGTTGCATCCGGGATGAACGTCCGCGATGGACCTCTTTTCCCCCAGCTTCCCTTTGCCCGGCTTTTCTTTAGCGGACCCCTCGAACCGCCTCACCTCGGGCACGCTCGAGAAAAGCAATTTACTCCGGTGATCCGCTTCTTCCTCTCTTCCTCTCGCCCACGCTTTACTGTACCTACTGGCCTACCCTCGCTATTCACGGACTGTCGCAGCGTTTGTGCATCTTTGACGTCCGTGACGTCACCGCTTCGATCTACGACTTTTTGTTCTTCTTATGATTTTTGTGGCTTTTTTTTTCGGGGGTCAAATTTGATTTTAGCGAAGAGGACACGAGAGAAAAGATCGGTAGATTGTCGTCTCAAGTATAGTTCAATTGTTTGTGGTCTTTTTCAATAAATAAAGGATTTTTTGCTGGAAGAAAATGTAATAATATAGATAAAATAAATGAATAATTTTGTTGCGTAGAGAAAAATTGATTATACGAATATAATAAATGAATCATTTTTGGGCTCAAAGAAATTTTTATAATATAAATAAAATAAATGAATGATTTTGTCGCTCAAAGAAAATTTGATGATATGGATATAATAAATAAATCATTTTTCGGCTCAGAGAAATTTTAATAATATGAGTAAAATAAATGAATAATTTTGTAGCTCAAAAAAAAATTTGATGATATAAATAGAATAAATAAAATTATTTTTCGGCTCAAAGAAATTTCAATAATGTAAATAAAATAAATGAATAATTTTGTCGCTCAAAGAAATTCTAATAATATAAATATAATAAGTAAATCATTTTTTTGCTCGAAAAACATTTTTTCGTCAAAAAATCGTTGAATCTCATCGATCTATAGAATTTTTTTATTCAATCAATTCTATTTAATAAAATTTGGATATTAAACAGGAAAAAATTTAATAAAATGTAACACCCACAAATCGCAAATGATCCTGCGAGCCTCAATGACGCAGACGCCAAAAAGAAAAGATGAAAAAAAGCGTGGAGCAATAAACGAGATTGTTCGTAAGCTCGTACGATCGTTTGATTGACGTTTGGACGCGCAAACTTTGCCCTCGAACGTATGATCGCCAATATGATTTTTCGCGGCGATAGTACGCACGGAAAAACGTTGATGAAGAAACGAATGGCGCCGGATCATAGTCGAGGTTGCGACGATTGCGGCGCCTGCGAGAGATAATCGTACGAATGCTGCACACGCGGAAATACGATAACGACGACCACTAGTACGTTCTACATACATTTTTTAAATTTTGTCTTCGTACTTGACGTCCAAAGTTACCACGTCTACATAAATATATATATATATAAACGTAGATGAATAGGTAGATATTAAGATGGTCCGTATTTAGGTCATTTTCGAATTTTAATTCTCTTTTTGCATTCCCTTTTTTGGTCTCAATTGTTTGAAAAACAAAACAATATTTTGCAACTCGGTCCAATCCACACCAAAATTAGCAATATAAATATAACAATACCTATTGTTATGATTATAATTTTCGCTGTAATAATTTCTCTCATTAATCACCAAAAAAATATAATGAATCAAAGAAACGAATTTTTTTTCGAAAATATAAAAATTAATATTTTTTATATTGAAAAAAAAAATAGTTGCAATAAAGATCCCACTCTGAAACTTCGGCAAACTTCTTTTTTCGATCCAATGAAATCACAAAAAAAAAATCAATATTTTTAAAAATTTCGAAGTCTGCGTTTACTCTTAGTCGGGGGGTAGTTTTCAATTTTTTGCGAGCTCCAGGGTCAACCGAAAATTCTGAAAAAAATCAAGGGTCATTCGAAGGTCGAACCGAAGCCATGAAAAAATCACGAACCCAATCGGGAGGGATCAAGATCCAGACTGGCCGATTTACCGTGGAATACCCCGTATACGTATGTACATTCACGTTGTACGACACGATAAACGCACGTGCACCGTGTGTGCGTCCCCGGTGAAAGGAAAGCGGTCGCGGACCGAGCGTGTACAACAACCGTAAAACTCGGGTGCAACAAGCGCTATATAATTAAGACGTACTTCTGCGAGACGATCGAGCATGAATATTAAAAAAATCATCTATAATAATGTAACGACGCCGGATCCAGATCGCATGACGCAATTTTCAAACACCGGAGAACGAATTATTCGTATAATGGTTATGAATACACGCGTTAAAGAAAAAATCTACATCTCGTTGAATTTTTTTTTTTTCCGTGAAAGTCGTTTTCACCAAACTGATAATTTTACGTCTATTCGCAATAACCATTTCCGTTTTATTATTATTATTATTACTATTATCATTATTCACCTGTGTTTTTATTTATCCATGAATTGTATAGAAGTTTCATTGTAATACAATTATAATTACGGAAATAATAATAATAATAATAATAAATTTTTTATCGCCCGATATATAATAATTATTATTGTTAGAATAATAGAATATATAAATAATAATAATAATAATTATTATTATTATTCCATCTATATGTACAATCAAATAATAAATAAAGATACGAAATTATATCTATATATAACAATAATAATAATAATTATTATTAGTATTATTATTATTATTAATTCATTTTTTTTCATCAATTAATATTATTCCCAGTTCCATTGAAATTTAATTCGTTTATTTCATCGTCTGAGTTTGTGTCAATGAACTTGTTTATTTATGTTGCGACGCACGTTTTTAGTGACTGCGGAAGTCCGCATTGTTGGAATTAACTTTATTCGGTTTTATCGGGATTTTCGAAGCTAATCCGCAGGAATATCCGTTTTTTCGCGAGATCTCTGCGATGCATCGGAATTTATTCGGTCGCAGCAGCCTGCACGGCGTCGAGCCAGTCGTCCGCGTGCCCCACTTACGGCCAAACAACGATGCATTTTCCCAACTCGGGGTCAATCGGACGAATGAAAAATAAAAAGGAAATGAAGTGAAAAAAAAATTTGACGTTTGATTACGCGTGGATGCGCGAATTCGTATAAAAATTGCGTCGAATCGAGAGATAGAGGTGTGACAATCGCGCGGCATTCCGATGACGTACGGAAATTTGCATTGCTCCGTCAATCGCCGAGATTTATCAGTCGAATTATGAAATCGTCACGTTTTCGAGTGGTTTACGCGATGCACGGAGGCACAAAATTATTCGTTCGCAAAAATACAATATCAAACAAGGGAAAAAAACATGATGAAAATCGCGCGTGCCAATTCAGCGTAATGAAAGTTGGATTTTTTTTTCTCGTTCCGTGATAGAGGCGCGTGTGCGCGAAATCGGAGATGCTCGGATTTTTT
>OZ020165.1:2361241-2412934 GCA_963971145.1 Sussaba pulchella | reverse complement strand
AGGATACGTATGTACATATATATGTATCTGTGCATTTATAAATTTAATCTTATCGTTGACCATAATTCGTTGACCTCTCGCGTAATTTTTCAACACACATTGATTATTTACTACGTCGTAATATCGATAAGAAAATATTTGTTCGCAATGTTTCATGATTGAATTGTGCCCCGATATTACCATAAAATTTCGTTTTATGAGTTTTTGAAGTCATCTTTTTTTATTTCGAGATTTTATTATTATTATTATTATTATTATTATTATTATTATTATTATTATTATTATTATTATTATTATTATTATTATTATTATTATTATTATTATTATTATTATTATTATTATTATTATTATTATTATTATTATTATTATTATTATTATTATTATTATTATTATTATTATTATTATTATTATTATTATTATTATTATTATTATTATTATTATTATTATTATTATTATTATTATTATTATTATTATTATTATTATTATTATTATTATTATTATTATTATTATTATTATTATTATTATTATTATTATTATTATTATTATTATTATTATTATTATTATTATTATTATTATTATTATTATTATTATTATTATTATTATTATTATTATTATTATTATTATTATTATTATTATTATTATTATTATTATTATTATTATTATTATTTTATTCTTGAAAATTATTTGTTAGCGCGATAAAAGAATAATCTCGCATTGAACCGTAATTGCGCGATTAATAATTAATTCTAAATAGACTAATAGTGGAAATTATAATTCAAATATATAAAAAATAAAAATACAAATGGATAGAAATAAAAATATCGTCTACTCACTTTTGTGACGAGGAAATATACGGAGCTTTTAAAAAAAGGCATGACTATCCTCGGAAAAGATACAAGATCGTTGCCTTCCTTCCTCTTCCTTCCTTTTCCCGCGGGATCCGCCGTTCGTCCTTCCGCGTCCCCGGGTCCTTGCAATAACCGAATAAAACTTCCTTGCCTCTTCAAAGAACTTCCGAAAACGCGATCAACGATGCCCCAAAAAAAAACCCAAAAACCGACAACAACAAACAACTCTCCGGAGCCAAAACAAAATCCCGGGAAAAACTGTACGAAATAAAAATCAAAATTTGGTGAAAAACAGAGAAAACCGTTTTCAAAAATGAGAAAAAAAAATCAATGATGCAACGAATAAACGATAAACGGTATTAGGCTCGTCGCGAGATCCGACCGGATGTTGTCGAAGGGACGTGAAAGCCGATCGGCCGAGAGCTGGACCGAGCTATCGAACGTGCGACAGCCGAGTGGTTTGCTCGCTCGCACGTTGCCGGAGTTGGACCCTGTTGTGCATCTTGCACGGGTTTGTGTGTGTTTGCGTGTGTACTCGGTCAGCCGCAGGCCCTCCCTCCACCTTGCCCAGCGTCCGTCCACGTCGTGCTTTTACTACTGATCGGAGAAATACGACGCGCGTTAGCGCATTTCATCCGCGATTGCGATTCCTCTCTGGTCGATGGTTCGGCGCTGGCGTGGAACCGTGAATATTTCGAAGTGACGGAAATGATACCTTCGAGCCTGCTCGGCCACGCGATGATGATATCGTTGTAGGCCCAGCGATGGTTTTTCACAGTCGTTGTTGTTTCGGTGGCGAGCAGGCGAAAATGAATAAGTCGATTTTTTTGCTTTTGGAGAATAAGGTTAAGTCAGATTTTTGTGGTTTAGACGGTTGGGAACGTTTTTAGGGACAGGGATGCGGGAATTTTCCGATACAGGAGGGATCGATGGAAATTAAGGTGACCGAATGAGTCCATTCTTGAAGCAAAACCGAATGAGGCCAACGTTTTTTCGTTAGAAAAACGATAGGACTTGGGTTGTATATTTTTTTGAGAGTTTTCCTGAAACTTCTTCTATGCGTCAAATTTTTGGAGCTAACTGGAACTAGTAAGCAAATTTAAACCACCCCTACCGAGTCACCGGAAGTCGGGGTTGCGACTGAAAGATTTTAATTCATGATTGTCTTTTCCCGCTTCGGTTCAAGCCTCGAACTTCTCGAAGTATTATTTTGCAGGCTTTTTCTACTGTTGTCGAATGAATGAATTTATAACTACTAAATTATGCAGTAAAAAATTCTGAAATGCTTCGTGAATTATCATATTATTAAAAACCATTATTCTTATTATCTTCTGAATTTTCTACGATTTTTAAAATCCATCCAGTAAGACCTTAAAACAATGTTGCGACCAACCAGCGGGTTTGGCGGGCTATTCCGTGACACTTGCGTCAACAGTACTCCCACATCGGTCTCTTTGCTGCGTTCATAATCAGAATCTTTGGCTAATTAAATAGACCTGAACGTGATATAAACGATAACTCGGTTAGGATCGGGAACGGCACTGATGAAACTCGCAAATCACAACTCCTCGAGCTATTCATCGGCACGCCGACGTTTTATGAATATTTTTTTTGAGCAAAAACTTTTTCTCGCACGAACGCGCTGCTTCACTCCACTGATAATACGTTAGAGGGCATTTTTTTCGTTATTATCGTCGTAATTAAAACTGATTCAGTGCTCAACGTGTTTTTGTTTTCGAACTTTTGGAAAAAGCTTTTTACGAATCACATCGGGTCGAAAAAAAGACGTGGAACGCCATTTATAACAAACATCAACGAGTTTAGGTCGGGAAATATCAAAAATTAACGCCGGAGTCTTTTTCATTTTGAATTACGATTGGAAGATAATGGCTGTGAGATTTATCTTTATCGCGTGTTTGTCGTTGTTGGTCGCGAGAGTATCGTCTTCCAAAAATTGTCCTGGCAACACGGATCACTCCGGTCCATTATCTTACGAGCCTGCTCTCACGAATTCGATAAATAAATTTCTCAAGAACTTGCGTGATGGTAAGTAAAAATTACGACAATCGTCGTGCTGGCATAGAGCGTATAAAAACAAGTATCGTTTTATCCATGGAAATAATTATCTATAATTTTATCTAAAAGCACAGACTTTTTCACTCGCCCGCAAGTTTCGTACAATAAAAATAATATCGAGCTTTATTTGCTAAATCACTGCGGAGATGTTCACTGAATTTTCAATGACAGAAATAATTTGATACTCAATCAATAACAAATATCCAAAAATATAAATAATCTAAATAACTTCAAGCTTTTTTGTATTTCTAAAACTTGTCAAATTCATGTTCATTCAATTTTCAATAACCCCAAAAATCTAATAGCTAACCGTTGACATATAACCTATAACTCAAATAATTTTAATAATTTTAATCTTAATAATCAAAATAATTATTTTTCATATAAAAGACTCTTTATGTTATTTCTTGAAATTGCCAAACGAATGTTCGTTTTATTTTCGAGGAACCTCAAATTTGGGAATGAGGCTTGTGAACACGTCAAGCATCGAAAATTTTACGACGATCGATGTAATGAATCCTCACGGAAATATATCATATCATCTGGAGTCGATTAGAATGGCAGGATTTTCTGATCTCCATGTTACCGACGTCGGACTTAACTCGGACGATAAATCATCGGTTATGAAAATGACTTTCTACATAAAAATTCCACGGATTTCGGGTACAAGCAATTACACGTTTTTCGGAAAATGGAACGAAGAAGGTTACCACGGACATGAGCAAATGTACTCCCAGTACGGTTAGTGGAACAAACCAACGAACAGTCGGACGAATTATTGTAAATAGCGAATTCGGCGATCGTTCGATCGAGAAAAATTCATCGCCCGACGCTCGTAGAATCTTTTTCGATCGGTGACGAAGGTTGACCTCTCGTCGTCGCATTTTAACATCTTATCCAGGTCTTTCGAGCTCACGACTGCTTCGTTCTTCTGGCTACTGCTCTGATCCTATTTTTTACCTTTTCAGACACGTTTCCGCTTACGGGCGAATACTTGGCTCTATTACTGATTAAACTTTACCTGGTTCCGTCCATTCTGTTGCGAATCTTTGTCGTCCGTGTCAGGACAAAACTAATTTTCCATGAAGTCACAAACCCTCAAACATCTAAGCCAGCGAAGTTAAGACCTTGCAGAAAATTCTCCCTGGGAGATGGTTTTACAAATGTCGTAGAACTTCTTATCTTTGATATGTTTGGCAGCTTCTGCCTTGGGATTCGTTTATCCATGGCGTTTTATTTTCTATAGTCGTTGTTTTAGTATTGCTGCCTGGTTTTCCATTAACATTTAATCATGCATGTCCGCGTTCTCTCCTTTTTTCTCTATTCTTCGATTGTGCTTGCAGTGTCAAGTTGGGCTGTGTATTATTATTATTATTATATTCATTTTTATTATTATTATAATATTCATTTTTATTATTATTATTATTATTATTATTATTATTATTATTATTATTATTATTATTATTATTATTATTATTATTATTATTATTATTATTATTATTATTATTATTATTATTATTATTATTATTATTATTATTATTATTATTATTATTATTATTATTATTATTATAATATTTTTTTTCTTTTTTTTTGTTTAATTATTATTATTATTATTATTGACTATAAGTTGAATTATCGAACGGACAAAAAAATTCATAACTTGATGTTATATATTTATTTTCAGACAATGTGAGAGCCGCAATTCGAATAACGATGAAATTAACGGACGATCGCGAGCACTGGGAGCTTGAGGAGTTGCGAGCAGAGCAACGAAACATAAATATAGATGACGAGCAACTTAATTTTGGATACCCTCCTATTGGTAAACTAAATAATTCATTCACAAATACGGTGCGCTGACTTTGAGTCCTATTATAAGTTGTTTCGATCATAATCGATCACGTTGTACAATAATTCGTTGGAGAGGAGTTGGATTTTTTTTAAAATACTTTGATGAATCTTTCCGACGATGTGGACATCCCGCATATAAAAATCCTGAAGGAACAAGTTGCAGCGAAGTTGGAGAGAGTACTGGCGAGACATTTCAAGGCCATACTCCGAAAATTTTTGCGCGAACTATTCGAGAAGATCCGCTGGTACGCCATAATATTTGGTAGATTTGATCCTGATGATCATGAACTGAACGACGAATGATTGTTCGCTTGACGAAACTTTTGACCTAATTATATATTGTAATCTATGGAAACTCTGTCCATTATCTTCGTTCGTTCGAGCGGAAAGAAAGTTGCAAATGAAATAAAATAAAATTTACCTCGGTACTGATGAATCGTCTTAGAATATGTACGTCAGAATTTATTTTACCTCGAATTCACCTATTCATAACAGAAACATCTGCGATAAGATAGCAGGGAAACAGGTCACTGAATACATTTATCGAGTGAATAAAATCAATGGAAAATTTGAGGCTGTTTTTGATTGGACCGGGATCGTCTAGTCGATAAAAATGTGCAAGCCATGCTAAAAGTAGCGTCAGACCAGCATAAATCGTTACTCAAGTCCGTGCTGTCGGGTGGTGATTGGCAATCGTTCCTCCCACTTGGCCAATCGGCGAGTTCGTGCGAATGTTCGTGTTTATCATACGGTCCCGAGGAAGATTTATGTAGATATTTTTGACTTGACGTGAGTCCCCACCGCCGCTTTTGCGTCGTTGGTCGCGCTCGCACCCACTAAACTCCGTCCCGAATCGGCGCTGATATCGCGGCAAGGGAAGCTGGGGGGAATCGCGATTCCACTTTCTCGATGATAATTTATTCGAACTGAAAACGATCGAGCAATTCAACGTAGAATTCTATTTGAGAAAAAAACTATGGCGCTCGATAAAAATTTCCAACGTGGTCAATCGAGTGAAAAAATAAATATTCACCGCTGTATCAATACGAGATTTGCTTTATCGATCCACGATCGAGTCTGACAGGCTCTTGAGCGATCCTCGCGTAAGATCGCACCGCACGACTTTTCACGTACCGTTGGAAAAACGAAGACAACTTCCACTACGGAAAACCCACCCAAAATTTGGGATCTCAGCGAAAAGACCTGTCGATAAATTTATTCGCGTGAACCATTTCCCATACCCAAACGGACTGCATCACTCGACCGATACGTCGGAAATACTTTTCCTTTCGTCATTCTCATCGTGATAAAAACCGTTTCAGTACACGAAAAATACAAATTTAGTGAAAAACAGAGAAAACTGTTTTCAAAAATGAGAAAAAACATCAATGATGCAATGAATAAACGACAAACGGTATGCGTCACCGGAAGTCAGGGTGGCGACTAAAAGATTTTAATTCACGATCGTCTTTTCCCGCTTCGTTTCAAGCCTCGAAGTTCTTGAAATATTCTTTTGCAGGTTTTTTTACTGTTGTTAAATTCATAAATTCATAACTATTAAACTACGCAGTAAAAAATTCTGAAATACTTCATGAATCATCATTCTATGAAAAAACATCATCTCTCTTCCATTACTCTACCATTACTCTTATCTTTTGAATACTCGACGATTTTTTAATATCCATCCAGTAAGACATTACATACAATGTAGCGACCCACGAGCGGTTTAGCGGGCTTTTCAGCGACACTTGTGTCAACAGTACTACCACGTCGATCTCTTTCCTGCTTTTGGAATAACAATCTTCGGCTAATTGAAAGGATCCGTACGTGATATTATCGATAACTCGGTTAGAATCGGGAACGGCACTGATAAAACTAGTGATTCACAATCCTTCGAGCCATCCATCGGCACGCCGACATTTTATGAATATTTTTTTTGAGTAAAAACTTTTTCTCGCACGAACGCGCTGCTTTACTCCACTGAGAATACGTTAGAAGGAATTTTTTCCTCGTTATTATCGTCGTAATTGAAACAGTTTCAGTGCTCAACGTGTTTTTGTTTTCGAACTTTTGGAAAAAGCTTTTTACGAATCACATCGGGGCGGAAAAAAGACGTGGAACGTCATTTTAAACAAACATCAACGAGTTTAGGTCGGGAAATATCAAAAATTGACGCCGAAGTCCTTTTCATTTTGAATTACGATTGGAAGATAATGGCTGTGAGATTTATCTTTATCGCGTGTTTGTCGATGTCGGCCGCGAGAGTATCATCTTCCAAAAATTGTCCTGGCAACATGGATCACTTGGGTCCATTATCTTACGAGACGGCTCTCACGAATTCGATAAATAAATTGATCAAGAACTTGCGTGATGGTAAGTAAAAATTACGACAGTCGTCGTGCTGGCATAGAGCGTGTAAAAACAAGTATCGTTTTATCCATGGAAATAATTATCTATAGTTTTATCTAAAGCACAAACTTTTTTACTCGCCCACAAGTCTTGTACAGTAAAAATAATATCGAGGGATTTATTTCATCAGTGATTTATTTGCTAAATCACTGAGGAGATGTTCACTGAATTTTCAATGACAGAAATAATTTGATACTCAATGAATAACAAATATCCAAAAACTTAAATAATCTAAATAACTTCAAGCTTTTTTTATTTCTAAAACTTGTCAAATTCATGTTCATTCATTTTTCAATAACCCCAAAAATCTAATAGCTAACCGTTGACATATAACCTATAACTCAAATAATTTTAATAATTTTAATCTTAATAATTAAAATAATTAATTTTCATATAAAAGACTCTTTTTGTTATTTTTTGAAATTGCCAAACGAATGTTCGTTTTATTTTCAAGGAACTTCAAATTTGGGAATGAGGCTTGTGAACACGGTAAGCATTGACAATTCTACGACGATCGATGTGTCGAATCGTCGCGGAAATATGTCATATCATCTGGAGTGGATTAGGATGGCAGGATTTTCCGATCTCCATGTTACCGACGCCGAAATAAACGCTGACGATACCTCATCGTTTATGAAAATGACTTTCTACATCGAAATTCCACGGATTTCGTTTACAAGCAATTACACGTTTTTCGGAAAATGGAACGAAAAAGGTTACCTTGGACATGAGCAAATGTACTTCCATTACGGTTAGTGAAACAATCCAACGAATAGTCGGACGAATTATTGCGAATAGCGAATTTAACGATCGTTGATATATGTGGCACCTTCTGCCTTGGAATTCCTTTATCCATGGCGTTGTATTCTCTATAGTGCTTGTTTTAGTATTGCTGTCTGGTTTTCTATTACCAATTCATCCTGCAAGTCCTCATTCTCTCGTTGTTTCTCCGTTCTTCGTTTGTGCTTGCAGTGTCAAGTTCTGCTGTCTATGATTATTATTATTATTATTATTAGTATTATTATTATTATAATATTCATTATTATTATTATTATTATTATTATTATTATTATTATTATTATTATTATTATTATTATTATTATTATTATTATTATTATTATTATTATTATTATTATTATTATTATTATTATTATTATTATTATTATTATTATTATTATTATTATTATTATTATTATTATTATTATTATTATTATTATTATTATTATTATTATTATTATTATTATTATTATTATTATTATTATTATTATTATTATTATTATTATTATTATTATTATTATTATTATTATTATTATTTTTATTATTATTGACCATGAATTGAATTATTTAACGGGGAAAAAGATCATAACTTGATGTTATATATTTATTTTCAGACACCGTGACGACCTTAATTCGAATAAAGATAAAATTAACGGAGGATCGCAAGCACTGGGAGCTTGAGGAGTTGCGATTAGAGCAACGCAACATATTTGCAGATGACGAGCAACTTAATTTTGGATATTCTCCCTTTGGTAAGCTCAGTGATTCATTCACAAATACGGTGCGCTGACTTTGAGTCCTATTATAAGTTGTTTCGATAATAATCGATCACGTTATATAATTATTCGTTGGAGAGGGATTGGATTTTTTTCAAATAGTTTTGATGAACATTTCAGACAATGTGGATAACCGGCATTTTAAAATTCTGAAGGAACAAGTTGCAGCGAAGTTGGAGAGACTATTGGCGAAACATCTCAAGACCATACTCCGTAACTTTTTGCGCGAACTATTCGAGAAGATCCGCTGGTACGCCATAATATTTGGTAGATTTGATCCTGATGATCATGAACTGTACGACGAATGATTGTTCGCTTGACGAAACTTTTGACCTAATTATATATTGTAATCTATGGAAACTCTGTCCATTATCTTCGTTCGTTCGAGTGGGAAGAAAGTTGCAAATGAAATAAAATTAAATGTACCTCGGTACTGATGAATCGTATTAGAATATGCACGTCAGAATTTATTTTACCTCGAATTTACCTATTCATAACAGAAACATCTGCGATAAGATAGCAAGGAAACAGGTCACCGAATACATTTATCGAGTAAATAAAATGAATTAAAAATTTGGGGCTGTTTTTGATTGGATCGGAATCGTCGAGTCGATAAAAAAGTTCAAGCCATGCTAAAAACAGCGTCAGACCAGCATAAATCGTTACTCAAGTCCGTGCTGTCGGCCGGTGATTGGCAATCGTTCCTCCCACTTGGCCAATCGGCGAGTTCGTGCGGATATTCGTGTTTATCACACGGTCGTGAGAAAGATTTATGTATATATTTTCGACTCGCCGTGAGTCCCCACCGCCGCTTTTGCGTCGTTGGTCGCTCTCGCACCCACGAAACTCGGTCCCGAATCGGCGATGATATCCCGGCAAGGGAAGCTGGGGGGAATCGCGATTCCACTTTCTCGAGACAATTTATTCGAACTGAAAACGATCGAGCAATTCAACGTAGAATTCTATTTGAGAAAAAAAACTATGGCGCTCGATAAAAATTTCCAACGTGGTCAATGGAATGAAAAAATAAATATTCACCGCTGTATCAATACGAGATTTGCTTTATCGATCCACGATTGAATCTGACAGGCTCTTGAGACCAAAAGATTTTAATTCACGATTGTCTTTTCTCGCTTCGGTTCAAGCCTCGAAGTTCTCGAAGTATTCTTTTGCAGGATTTTTTTACTGTTGTTAAATTCATAAATTGATAACTATCATGTTACGCAGTAAAAAATTCTGAAATACTTCATGAATCATCATTTTATGAAAATCCATCATCTCTTTTGCATTACTCTACTATTACTCTAATCTTTTAAGTTTTCGACGATTTCTTAATACCCATCCAGTAAAAGACATTACATACAATCTAGCGACCCACGAGCGGTTTTAGCGGGCTTTTCAGCGACACTTGTGTCAACAGTACTACCACGTCGATCTCTTTCCTGCTTTCGGAATAACAATCTTCGGCTAATCGAAAAGATCCGTACGTGATATTATCGATAACTCGGTTAGGATCGGCAACGGCACTGATAAAACTCGCGATTCACAACATCTCGAGCCATCCATCGGCACGCCGACATTTTATGAATTTTTTTTTTTAGTAAAAACTTTTTCTCGCACGAACGCGCTGCTTCACTCCACTGATAATACGAAAGAAGGAATTTTTTTTTCGTTATTATCGTCGTAATTGAAACTGTTTCAGTGCTCAACGTGTTTTTGTTTTCGAACTTTTGGAAAAAGCTTTTTACGAATCACATCGGGGTGGAAAAAGGACGTGGAACGTAATTTTAAACAAACATCAACGAGTTCAGGTCGGGAAATATCAAAAATCGACGACGGAATCTCTTTCATTTTGAATTACGATTGAAAGATTATGGCTTTGAGATTTATCTTTATCGCGTGTTTGTCGGTGTTGGTCGGGAGAGTGTCATCTTCCAAAAATTGTCCAGGCAACACGGATCACATCGGTCCATTATCTTACGAGACGGCTCTCACGAATTCGGTGAATAAATTCATCAAGAACTTGCGTGATGGTAAGTAAAAATTACGACAATCGTCGTGCTGGCATAGAGCATATAAAAACAAGTATCGTTTTATCCATGGAAATAATTATCTATAATTTTATCCAAAGCACATACTTTTTCTTGTACGATTAAAATAATATCAAGCTTTTTTTGCTAAATCACTGGGGAGATGCTTACTGAAATTTCAATAAGAGAAATAATGTAATACCCAATGAATAACAAATACCCAAAAACTTAAATACTCTAAATAATTTCAAGCTTTTATTTTATTTCTCGAAATTGTCAAATCCATGTTGATTCAATTTTCAATAACCCCAAAAATCTAATGGGTAACCATCGACGTGTAATCAATAACCCCAATAATTTCGATGACTTCAACTTCGATAATCGAAATAATTAATTTTCATATAAAAGACTCTTTTTGTTATTTCTGGAAATTGCCAAACGAATGTCCGTTTTATTTTCAAGGAACTTCAAATTTGGGAATGAGGCTTGTAAACACGGTAAGCATCGACAATTCTACGACGATCGATGTGTCGAATCCTCACGGAAATATGTCATATCATCTGGAGTGGATTTGGATGGCAGGATTTTCCGATCTTAATGTTACCGATGCCAGACTAAACTCTGACGATTCCTCACCGTTTA
The DNA here is from genome assembly GCA_963971145.1 of Sussaba pulchella. Taxonomy (NCBI): domain Eukaryota; kingdom Metazoa; phylum Arthropoda; class Insecta; order Hymenoptera; family Ichneumonidae; genus Sussaba; species Sussaba pulchella. The sequence goes on along the minus strand of OZ020165.1, from coordinate 2,401,525 downwards.
TGAGAATGTCTTTCTCCATCGAAATTCCACAGATTTCGGTTTTAAGCGATTACACGTTTTTCGGAAAATGGAACGAAGAAGGTTACCAGGGACATAAGCAAATGTACTTCCATTACGGTTAGTGAAACAAACCAACGAATAGTCGGACGAATTATTGCGAATAGCGAATTCAGCGATCGTTCGATCGAGAAGAATTCATCGCCCGACGCTCGTAGAATCTTTTTCGATCGGTGACGAAGGTTGACCTCTCGTCGTCGCATTTTAACCTCCTATCCAGGTCTTTCGAGTTCACGAATGCTTCATCCTTCCGGCTACTGCTCCGATCATATTTTTTACCTTCTCAGACACGTTGCCAGTTCCGGACGAATACTTGGCTCAATTACCGATTAATCCTTACCTGGTTCTGTCCATTCTGTAGTAAATCTTTGGTTTTCCGTGTCAGAACAAAGTTCATTTTCCGTGAAGTCACAGACCCTCAAACATCTAAGCCGGCGCAGTTTTGACCTTGCAGAAAATTCTCAGTAAGAGATGGTTTTACAAATATCATAGAACTTCTTATCTACTATCTTTGATAAATGTAACCGTATTTGCCTTGGAATTTCTTTGTCCATGGCGTTGTATTGTTCATAGTTGTTGTTTAAGTATTGCTGTCTGGTTTTCCATTAACATTTAATCATGCATGCCCTTATTCTCTCCTTTTTTCTCAGTTCTTCGAATGTGCTTGCAGTGTCAAGTTGGGCTGTCTATTATTATTATCATTATTATTATTATTATTATTATTATTATAATATTCATTTTTATTATTATTATTATTATTATTATTATTAGTATTATTATTATTATTATTATTTTTATTATTATTGACCATGAGTTGAATTATCTAACGGGGAAAAAGATCATAACTGGATGTTATATATTTATTTTCAGACACCGTGAGGACGGTAATTCGAATAAAGATCAAATTAACGGAGGATCGCGAGCACTGGGAGCTTGAGGAGTTGCGAGCAGAGCAACGAAACATATACGCAAATGACGAGCAACTTAATTTTGGATACCCTCCCATTGGTAAGCTCAATGACTCATTCACAAATACGGTGCGCTGACTTTGAGTCCTATTTTAAGTTGTTTCGATCATAATCGATCCCGTTGTATAATAATTCGTTGGAGAGAAGTTGGATTTTTTTTTTAAATAGTTTTGATGAATCTTTCAGACGATGTGAAAATTCCGCATATAAAAATTCTGAAGGAACAAGTTGCAGCGAAGTTGGAGAGAGTACTGGCGAAACATCTCAAGACCATACTCCGAAAATTTTTGCGCGAACTATTCGAGAAGATCCGCTGGTACGCCATAATATTTGGTAGATTTGATCCTGATGATCATGAACTGTACGACGAATGATTGTTCGCTTGATGAAACTTTTGACCTGATTATATATTGTAATCGATGGAAACTCTGTTCATTATCTTCGTTCCTTCGAGTGGAAAGAAAGTTGCAAATGAAAGAAAATAAAATGTACCCCGGTACTGATGAATCGTATTAAAATATGTACGTCAGAATTTATTTTTCCTCGAATTCACCTATTCATAACAGAAACATCTGCGATAAGATGGCAAGGAAACAGGTCACTGAATACATTTATCGAGTAAACGCGAATGTTCGTGCTTATCATACGGTCCTGAAGAAGATTCATGAATATGTTTTCGACTCTACGTGAGTCCCCACCGCAGCTTTTGCGTCGTTGGTCGCTCTCGCACCCATGTAACTCCATCCCGAATCGGCGCTGATATCGTGGCAAGGGAAGCTGGGGGGAATCGCGATTCCACTTTCTCGATGACAATTCATTCAAACTGAAAACGATCGAGCAATTCAACGTAGAATTCTATTTGAGAAAAAAACTATGGCGCTCGATAAAAATTTCCAACGTGGTCAATGGAATGAAAAAATAAATATTCACCGCTGTATCAATACGAGATTTGCTTTATCGATCCACGATCGAATCTGACAGGCTCTTGAGCGATCCTCGCGTAAGATCGCACCGCACGACTTTTCACGTACCGTTGGAAAAACGAAGACGACTTCCACTACGGAAAACCCACCCAAAAGTGTTGATCTTAGCGAAAAGACCTGTCGATAAATTTATTTGCGTAAACCATTTCCCACACCCAAACGGACTGCATCACTCGACCGACACGTCGGAAATACTTTTCTTTTCGTCATTCTCATCGTGATAAAAATCGTTTCAGTACACGACGTTCTTTAAAATTAAAAAAACTTCAGCAAACAGTTTCTCACGAATTACATCCGGCTGGATAAAGAACGTGAAACGTTATCTCAGAGAAACTTTGGTTACGGTTATTTTATCTGCAGGTTATTTCATCCCCGGATATTTTAGGACGGTTTAAAACGGTTATTTTGTCCTTCGGTTGTTTCGTCCTTCGGTTATTTCATCCGTGGTTGTAACGTCGAGATTATTTCGTCGAGATTATTTTGTCCGAGGTTGTAATGTGACAAAACCGTTGGGATCAGATTTGACAAGATGTTTTTCGATATCGTTGTACTTGAAATTCGAGACCTCGTCGAAGCTTTGTTCCTTGGTGGCAGCGAGCGGATAATTGTTCGAGAAAACTCAATTGGGTCGTGTGCGCACACCAAGTCCACGGGAAAACTTAGTTGGCGGTGAGTTCAAGCGTGTCCTTCGGGGCACGAATGTACGGAAATGGTTTCCACGATCAACGTCGCTGCTGCTACGCGACCCCCGCTGTACTTCGCGCCCGCTTCAGCCACTCCCGCAACTGGACGGCATCCAAAAGTTTGTCGGAAAAGTGCCCCGAGCTACTCGGTGTTGAATCCAGAAGAGTTAAGGCTCCGAGGACCTGTCACGATTACGGGCGAAACCTTTCTACACACACGGAATTCAACCACGTACGTACATCCGACCTCCTTGACCGAGGACTCTGTTAGGGGTAGATTTTCAAATGCAAATATGAGGTCTTCCGCATAAAATCGGCCAACCTGCGATCTGATTCGTCCCGATTCGGGTCGGAATTTTTTTACGTATTGAGAACGATTGTTGGAACACCCTTGATTTTTTGTGGAATTTTTGGAGCTGACTGGGGGTAGTTAGAAAATTAAAATCACCCCCCAACGAGACGGCGGAAGTCAGGGTTGCGATTGAAAGATTTTAATTGACGATTTTTTTTTTTTTTCGCTTCCGTTCAAGGTTTGAAGTACTCGAAGTATTCTTGTTTAGGATCTTGAGACTCCCCTGAAGCTCGTGAAAAATTAAAAACTACCCCTTAAATAAGAGTTAACGCCCGATTCGACATTTTGAAAAAATTTGATTTTTATTTTGTACTTTGAGGAGTAATGAAGAAGATTTCTAAAGTTTTGGAGTGGAATCTATATTGAGATATTTTGTCCCTTTTTTTGACATCAACGATATCAATTTTTTTATTGTTTTGAAATAAAATATTTTCTTCTATTTATTATAATTTCTTTCTGGTTAATCGAAAAAATGATCGTATCGATAATTATAATGATAATGAGAGGTGAAATAACGATGAAATTCGTAATTTTGTTTAACCCATAGCAAAAATAGTGATTACAATAAATACAGGCCTCATTTATTTATTTCATATATATCTCATCGATCGCCTTAGTTAAATTAATTAGCCTTAATCAATACTGATGCGAAAAAAATTAGCTATGGTATTAGGGATAGATGTGAAGCTTTTGTCGCCAATAGTCATGCCAGCAACTCCTTCAAGAACCGAGCTTTCATATACATTTTCGAATAAAACTTTATTTGTCATATGAAACATTGCTGCAGTCGATCTACATAATGCGGTATTGAAATTGATGAAGATTCAGCTGTAAATTCGCGGCCTAGAACGATCTCATGGTTGAGATCGAAACGTGCTAGCGCGTCGAGTACCAAATTCCCATTTTAACGTTTTAATAAATACGGTACACGAGAAGCTTGTCAGCAAAGTAGACCATTTTGTTTCACCGACACCTGAATCTACGAAAGCACTCCGTTAAATCGCGTTACCGTCATGGCGTTATTTTCGTCTGAGCTGTCGGCCGGTGATTGGGAATCGTTCCTCTCACTTGGCCGATCGGCGAGTTCGTGCGAATATTCGTGTTTATCACACGGTCGTCAAGAAGATTTATGAATATATTTTTGATTCGGCGCGTGTCCCCACCGCTGTCACTTTGGAGGGGACGGAAAATCGAGACTCCACTGCCTCGATAATAATGATTATGCCGAGTTGGCTACGTCGTCAATTCGGGTTAATTCATTCGAACAGGAGTTCATAGACGGGTTCGACGCGAAACCCAATCTAAGAAGAAAACTACAAATTTCTGTTTAAGAAAATCAATATCGGCGACGTAAATCTTTTGAATTAAAAAAACACGATTGAGATATGAGGACTGTCACGTTCATATTTTCCGTGTGCTTATTATTGTTCGCGGCAAGTTTCGTACCTTGCGAGGCCGACAAAGATCGCACCCATGGACCGTTTTACGAGGATACTATGAAAAATTCGATGAATCAGTTTCTGACGCGGCGCTATCTGTGTGAGTGAGGATAATGAGATAATCGACTTATTTCCATGAAAATATCAAGAGATTCTACATTTATTCGAACAATCGTTCATTTTTTAAACAATATCATTGGTACTGTAGTTCTACGTATAATTACGCGATACTTTCCTTCATGACCAAGCAAGCTTGATCTGGTGTCATTGTTTTCTAGTAGCTTTCCGAATTCTTACGACCTATATAAAACGATCACGGAATTGCAAAACAATAATTAAACTTTAATCAATGATAAACTGATTATAATTTTGTTTTTCAGCGATTGGCGAAATTGTCTGAATTATTATTAAATTTATCATTGACCCAATTTGTACGTACTCTAAATTTTATAGACGCGACGAGTTCGAGTGTATTATAGTAGGGATTTTTTCCAGCCCGTCGCCGCATGAGAGGTGCTGCCGCAATGGATACTGTCAACCTCGACCAAATCCCCATACTCTGGAACGCAAGCAACGGCTTTTGCATAGTGATAATGAATAACACGACTTTGACCATAAACCCTTATTATGTCGTCACCGGGGTCAGATTTAAAGGCCACCGTAACGTTTCTGCGATTAGTTTGATAATAGACTTTACAATTCCCGAGGCCGTGATCGACAACGTTACCTGGACTATCATCGGAACTTGGCGAAGGGTTAAAATCGATGAGGAAGTACAATGTCCGATCGTATATAGTAAGTAGAAGAGATGAACAAATCAGATAAGAATTCGAATAAATAAATAAAAAAAAATATATAAATAATAATAATAATAAGTATGTGATCCATAATAGGTAAGTAGTAATAAAATTTAATATATATATATTTAAATAAAAATATAGCATCGTCCTCTTAAGGGGGCGAGATACTGTCACGAGCTAAAAAATGAAGCTGTACAAAAATCGAATTCCAACCAGGTTGGCAGCAAATAGCCCATATGGTGCATGCAAAATCGACGAATAATGAAGCTTAAGAATCTTCATAGCAGTGGCTATGGCATTTCCGAAGGAAATGTTTTTAGCTGAAAAAATAACAAAATGGTGGATCCTAGGAACTTTTTGTACGCATTTTGGTTTTAAAAAATTCTCCAACCATGGATAAAAGTTGGAGGAAGCATAATGTTTCAAAAAATTCTACCAGGTGTCATTAAGACGTGATTTCTAAACAAAATGAGACCTCGATCGTATCAATTGGATGCGTAGATCTTTTGATTTGTTGTCAATCGTTGAAACGAAAAATAAATAAATAAGTTATTTCTCTGTTTTCCATTACTTAAGTAAAAAAATTATGTGCAATCTATATATTTACTATATACCGAATTGGGTAGGTATATATAGTTTATATACAGTCTTTGTGTGTCGAATTAAAAAAAAAGGAATCCAAGAATAATGATAATAATGCCAAAACAATAATAATATAATTCGCTTTGATATAATACAATAATGTATGGAATTGGGGACATATAGTCTATATATAGACTGTATGTAGTTTATATGCCCAATTCTATATAGAGTTAATGTGTAGACTATGTACAATTTTTACACTTGGGTATTGTTAACTAATCGTGCAACAATGATACGTATTTCCAGGAAATATATCAGCAAGAATTCAAATCGACGTCGAACTAATGAAGAAAGACGTCGAGAATTATTGGTATCTCACGGACACACGAATAGACACGGATGACGCTTTTCTGGACGACCCGGTCGGACATGTTCCATTACAGGATGAAATTCCGAGTAAGCCCGTGTTAGGTTTTTATCTGACTCTCTGATAGATAACTCACCGAAGAGGAGAGGAAATATCATTTCGTTCAACTTTTCAGTCGATATACCGTTCCGGTCGATGCAGGAGCATCTAAAGCGGTCCATTGCCCGTCAGGTCAAGCCCAAACTTTCGACCTTTTTCAACGAGTTCTTCCGCGGATGCCCGTGGAAACGCATCATGGTTGGACGGCTCTGAATCATGTACCCTTTGTTACGTCCTGGGTTCTCGTTATGATGATAAACAGTAACGAAACACATTAAATTATTGTTGCTCCAATTTTAGACGAGAATGCGCTCGTCGGGGATTAGGAGCGAATGTCGGGTGATCGGGATTTATTTGTTAGTTGGGAAAAAACATGTGTTTTGTGTTAAAGTTAATTAATGATTCGTGGATGGCGAATTATGTAACATTAACAACTTTATTTATTTAACACTTGGAAAATATTGACGCGGTCGAGCAACATGGTCGAGTCGCGGAATTGAATTTCACTTGAATTTTATATTAAACTTTTATTTTGATGCGGGCACGACCGACATTGTCGCGCCGCTGAATTCGAACTTTTATTTACGCGTGTACAACCGACATGGTTGAACCGCGGAGTGAAAAACTGTTTTCACGCGGTTATGACCGACATGGTCAAACTCCGGCTACCGTGAGATCCCATACGTCAGCGAAATTCGTAGACGTCCTACCGTGGGATCTCCGACGGTTGCCCACTCGCACGTTGATTCGGAAAAATATAGAAAATATTATATTTCTGTAATTGAACATGTTTTAATAGTCGGTGCAATACTCCGGACGTAACAGTACATACGACCAATTAACGCCGAGTCCTCGGAACTCTTGTTCGATGCATTTTTTATTTTATTCTTCTATTTTTATTTCGTTCCATCTGGGATAATAATATTTTCCATGATGTTTATCATATTTAATTGTTATTCATTATATATTGTATTGTATTTCATATGTGTATGAATTATATTATTTTTTTGTAATTATATATTATAATTAATTGTATGTTCCTATTTTCCGAACCACCAAATTTGGGAAAAATGTTTTGAGGTTAAATAGAATATTATTAAATAGAACGATATTTCGTTACCGATTAATTGCCACGAAAATTCTACGCACCTGTTTATATAACAATCGATATCCACTCGGCGGAATCTGTATAATTATTCGATAGGAAGTCATCGAAATTGCGTATCGAGTCTGTAATTGTTCGAGATAATAAATTAACGTGGCACATCGGCAGGTGTGTATTATTCTGTCTATCTGTATGTCTGTTCTGTCTGTAGAATCTCGCAAGTAGAAACTCGCAAATCACAACTCCTCGAATTTTTTTTTGTCCACGGAAATCAATGAAAACATTTTTTTTACATAAAACATTGCTACAGTCGAAGATAATTTGATACCGCGTGGCCGGGAAGATTTTTTATTATTCAGAGTCGTTTCACGAGCGATTTAAGGTGAAAAAAATTACACGGTCGTCCTCCGTGCCTATTCCCATGAAAGAGAAAGAGTCGGCAACGATTGGTTAGATCTAAAGATTGGCTGTGTAATTAGTTCATTATAATGCGTTATTGAAATTGATGAAGATTCAGCTGTAAATTCGCGGCCTAGAACGATCTCATGGTTGAGATCGAAACGTGCTAGCGCGGTGAGTACCAAATTCCCATTTTAACGTTTTAATAAATACGGTACACGAGAAGCTTGTTAGCAAAGTAGACCATTTTGTTTCACCGACACCTGGAATCTACGAAAGCACTCCGTTAAATCGCGTTACCGTCATGGCGTTATCTTCGTCTGAGCTGTCGGCCGGTGATTGGGAATCGTTCCTCCCACTTGGCCGATCGGCGAGTTCGTGCGAATATTCGTGTTTATCACACGGTCGTGAAGAAGATTTATGAATATATTTTTGATTCGGCGCGTGTCCCCACCGCTGTCACTTTGGAGGGGACGGAAAATCGAGACTCCACTGCCTCGATAATAATGATTATGCCGAGTTGGCTACGTCGTCAATTCGGGTTAATTCATTCGAACAGGAGTTCATAGACGGGTTCGACGCGAAACCCAATCTAAGAAGAAAACTACAAATTTCTGTTTAAGAAAATCAATATCGGCGACGTAAATCTTTTGAATTAAAAAAACACGATTGAGATATGAGGACTGTCACGTTCATATTTTCCGTGTGCTTGTTATTGTTCGCGGCAAGTTTCGTAGCTTGCGAGGCCGACAAAGATCGCACCGATGGACCGTTTTACGAGGATACTATGAAAAATTCGATGAATCAGTTTCTGACGCGGCGCTATCAGTGTGAGTGAGGATAATGAGATAATCCACTCATTCCCAGTAAAATATCAAGAGATTCTACATTTATTCGAACAATCGTTCATTTTTTAAACAATATCATTGCTACTGTAGTTCTACATGTAATTACGCGATACTTTCCTTCATGACCAAGCAAGCTTGATCTGGTGTCATTGTTTTCTAGTAGCTTTCCGAATTCTTACGACCTATATAAAACGATCACGGAACTGCAAAACAATAATTAAACTTTAATCAATGATAAACTGATTATAATTTTGTTTTTCAGCGATTGGCGAAATTGTCTGAATTATTATTAAATTTATCATTGACCCAATTTGTACGTACTCTAAATTTTATAGACGCGACGAGTTCGAGTGTATTATAGTAGGGATTTTTTCCAGCCCGTCGCCGCATAAGAGGTGCTGCCGCAATGGATACTGTCAACCTCGACCAAATCTCCATACTCTGGAACGCAAGCAACGGCTTTTGCATAGTGATAATGAATAACACGACTTTGACCATAAGCCCTTATTATGACGTCACCGGGGTCACATTCAAAGGCCACCGTAACGTTTCTGCGATTAGTTTGATGATAGACTTTACAATTCCCGAGGCCGTGATAGACAACGTTACCTGGACTATCATCGGAACTTGGCGGAGGGAGAAAATCAATGGGAAAGTACAATGTCCGATCGTATATAGTAAGTAGAAGAGATGAACAAATCAGATAAGAATTCGAATAAAGAAATAAAAACATATATATAAATGATAATAATAATAAGTAAGTAAGTCATAATAGGTAAGTAGTAATAAAATTGAATTTCGGAAGTCGTTTTTGAAACTTTCAAACACGGATTACTATATGAAGACTTGGTTTCCGCGCCCAACATATGCATATGAAATTACTCAGAAAAGTGCCCTCCATAACATATCTTCATTCCAGGGAAATCGGTGTGGCGTCCACTTTCTAAATAATTACCAAAATTCTACCAGGTGTCATTAAGACGTGATTTCTAAACAAAATGAGACCTCGATCGTATCAATTGGATGCGTAGATCTTTTGATTCGTTGTCAATCGTTGAAACGAAAAATAAATAAATAAGTTATTTCTCTGTTTTCCATTACTTAAGTAAAAAAATTATGTGCAATCTATATATTTACTATATACCGAATTGGGTAGGTATATATAGTTTATATACAGTCTTTGTGTGTCGAATAAAAAAAAAAGGAATCCAAGAATAATGATAATAATGCCAAAACAATAATAATATAATTCGCTTTGATATAATACAATAATGTATGGAATTGGGGACATATAGTCTATATATAGACTGTATGTAGTTTATATGCCCAATTCTATATAGAGTTAATGTGTAGACTATGTACAATTTTTACACTTGGGTATTGTTAACTAATCGTGCAACAATGATACGTATTTCCAGGAAATATATCAGCAAGAATTCAAATCGACGTCAAACTAATGAAGGAAGACGGTGAGAATTATTGGTATCTTACGGACACACGAATAGACACGGATGACGCTTTTCTGGGCGACCCGGTCGAACATGTTCCATTACAGGATAAAATTCCGAGTAAGCCCGTGTTAGGTTTTTATCTGACTCTCTGATAGATAACTCACCGAAGAGGAGAGGAAATATCATTTCGTTCAACTTTTCAGTCGATATACCGTTCCGGACGATGCATACGCACCTAAAGCGGTCTATTGCCGATCAAGTGGAGCCCAAACTTTCGACCGTCTTTAACGAGTTCTTCCGCCGATGCCCGTGGAAATGCATTATGGTTGGACGGTTCTGAATCATGTACCCTTTAGTACATACGATCAATTACCGCCGAGTCCTCGGAACTCTTGTTCGATGCATTTTTTATTTTATTCTTCTATTTTTATTTCGTTCCATCTGGGATAATTATATTTTCCATGATGTTCATCATATTCAATTATTATTCATCATATATTGTATTGTATTTCATATGTGTATGAATTATAGTATTTTTTTGAAATCATATAATTATATAATTAATTGTTTGTTCCTATTTTTCAAACCACCCAAATGAATAAAATGTTTTAAGGTTAAATCAAATATCATTAGGTAGAACAATATTTCGTTATCGATAAATTGCCACAAAAATTCTATGCACCTGTTTATATAATAATAGATATCCACTCGGCGGAATCTGTATAATTATTCGATAGGAAGTCATCGAAATTGCGCATCGAGTCTGTAATTGTTCGAAATAATAAATTAACGTGGCAAATCGGCAGGTGCCTATTATTCTGTCTATCTGTCGGTCTGTGCTGTCTGTAGTTCATCAGTAGGTTAATCATGGCAACGCCCTCTTTTCTACTTTCTGCATTTCTAAAGATTTCTAAAAATACATCTGAAACTGTAATCTTCATCGAGGTATTCTAAGGCACGTCATAAGGATTTTTATCGTGATTAACTGAGTGAAAACAAAAAATAGCCATTCGCTCAAGATCTTACTGGATGAACCGTCGGGCAAAAAGTGAGTCCAAAATGGGTGAATCGTAGATTTACAAGTCTAGATCATGTCGTACATGTTTAGCCTTAAAAATAGCCGAACTAATAATAAATTAACACTTGGAAATGTTAATTTACCACTTTTAATAATAATTTAAGTCAAATACGATGATTTTGGCGTGTGGTTGACTGACGTTTTGTCAGTGACTGTACAACTGTTTCAACTCTTTCAGGCGATACTCCTCGTTACTTTAATTTCTTTCTCTAGAATTACTCAGTCGATTAATTTTAAACTAAGCACAATCGATCCGTCGATCCTGAATCTTGATGATATAATTTCTGCAGAATTTAAGTCGATTTAGTTCCATTCGTTTTGCCACCATTTACGTCCGCAGAAGCGGACGTGTTAGATTCATGAATTTGTATAGTAAGACATTAATACAATGTAGCGATCCACGAGCGGTTTTAGCGGGTTTTTCACCGACACTTGTGCCAACAGTACTACCACGTCAATCTCTTTCATGCTTTCGAAATCACAATCTTCGGCCAATTGAAAGGATCCGTACGTGATATTATCGACAACTCGGTTAGAATCGGGAACGGCACCGATGAAACTCGCGATTCACAACACCTCGAGCCATCCATCGGCACGCCGACATTTTATGAATTTTTTTTTTAAGTAAAAATTTTTTCTCGCACGAACGCGCTGCTTCACTCCACCGATAAGACGTTAGAGGGCATTTTTTTCTCGTTATTATCGTCGTAATTGAAACAGTTTCAGTGCTCAACGTGTTTTTGTTTTCGAACTTTTAAAAAAAGCTTTTTACGAATCACATCGGGTCGGAAAAAGGACGTGGAACGTAATTTTAAACAAACATCAACGAGTTTAGGTCGGGAAATATCAAAAATCGACGACGGAATCTTTTTCATTTTGAATTACGATTGAAATATGATGGCTGTGAGATTTATCTTTATCGCGTGTTTGTCGATGTTGGTCGCGAGAGTATCATCTTCCAAACATTGTCCTGGCAACACGGATCACTTCGGTCCATTATCTTACGAGCCTGCTCTCACGAATTCGATAAATAAATGTATCAAGAACTTGCGTGATGGTAAGTAAAAACTACGACAATCGTCGGGCTGGCGTCGAGCGTACAAAAAAAAGTATATTTTTATCCATAAAAATAATTATCTATAATTTTATCTAAAAACACAAACTTTTCCATTCGCCCGCAAGTTTTATACAATAAAAATAATATCAAGTTTTATTATTAATTCACTGAGGCGATGTTCATTGAATTTTCAACACCGCAAATAATTTAATACCCAATCAATACCGAATACCCAAAAACTTAAATACTCTGAATAATTTTTTTTTTTATTCCGAAAAATTCTTGAATCCGTGTTCATTCAAATTTCAATAACCTAAAAAATCTTATGGCTAACCATTAACATATAACCAATAATCCATACAATTTAAATAATTTTAATCTTTTTTTTCTTGTTACTTTTTAAATCGTTAGACGAATGTTCGTTTTATTTTCCAGGAACTTCGGGATGGGGCTTTAGGCTTCTGAACTCGATAACCATCGACAATTCTACGGCGTTCGATGTGATAAATCACCACGGAAATATGTCATATCATCTGGAGAGGATTACCATCGGAGAATTTTCCGATCTCCATACTACCGACGTCGGACTAAACTCGAACGATGACTCATCGGTCATGAAAATGATTTTTTATATCAGAATTCCACGGATTTCGGGTGCGAGCAATTACTTTTTCAACGGAACATGGAACGAAGCAGAACACAACGGATATAACCGAATGGACTTCCATTACCGTGAGTGAAACAAACCAACGAATAGTCGGACGAATTATTGCGAACAGCGAATTTGGTGATCGTTCGATCGAGAAAAATTTATCGTCCGAATTAAATCATTCGCTCGACGCTCGTAGAATCTTTTTTCGATCGGTGACGAAGGTCGACCTCTCGTCGTCACGTTTTAACCTCTTATCAAGGTGCCTTGAGCTCACGACAGCTTCGTCCTTCCGGCTACTGCTCCAATCCTAGTTTTTACCTTCTCAGACACATTTACACTTCCGCACATATACTTTGCTCAATTACCGATTAATCTTCACCTGGTTCTGTCCATTCTGCTGTGAATCCTTGTCATTCGTGTCAGGACAAAGCTAATTTTCCATGAAGTCACAGACCCTCAAACATCTAAGCCAGCGCAGTTTAGACCTTGCAAAAGATTCTCCCTAGGAGATGGTTTTGCAAATGTCATAGAACTTTTTATCTATTATCTTTGATAAATGTGGCCATCTCTGCCTCGGGATTCCCTTAATCTATGGCGTTGTATTCTTTATAGTCGTTGTTTTAGAATTGCTGCCTGGTTTTCCATTAACATTTAATCCTGCAAGTCCTCATTCTCTCCTTTTTTCTCTGTTCTTCGATTGTGCTTGCAGTGTCAAGTTGTGCTGTCTATTATTATTATTATTATTATTATTATTATATTCATTTTTATTATTATTATGATTATTATTATTATTATTTTTATTATTATTATGATTATTATTATTATTATTTTTATTTTTATTATTCTTATTATTATTATTATTATTTTTTTTTTTTTTTTAATTATTGACCATAAGTTGAATCATCTAACGGCGAAAACGATCATAACCTGATGTTATATATTTATTTTCAGACAATTTGAGGGCTGCAATTCGAATAACGATTAAATTAGCGGAGGATCGCGAGCATTGGGAACTAAAGGAGTTGCAAACAAAAGAACGAGACATACATCTGGATGACGAGCAAATTAATTTGGGATACCTTCCATTTGGTAAGCTCGACGATTCATTCACAAATCCAGTGCGCTGACTTTGAGTCCTATTTTGAGTTGTTTCGATCATAATCAATCACGTTATATAATAATTTATTGGCAAGGAGTTGGATTCTTTTTTTGAATAGTTTTAATGAATCTTTCAGACGATGTGAAAACCTTGTATAATGAAATTCTGAAGGAACAAATTACAGCGAAGTTGGAGAAAGTACTGGCGAAACATCTCAAGACCATACTCCGAAACTTTTTGCGCGAGCTATTCGAGAAGATCCCCTGGTACGCCACAATATTTGGTAGATTTGATCCTGATGATCATGAACTGTACGACGAATGATTGTTGGCTTGATGAAACCTTTGAGCTTATTTTGTATTTTATCTTATGGAAACTCTGCCACTATCTTCGTTCGTTCGAGTGGAAAAAAAATTGCAAATGAAATAAAATAAAATTTACTTCGGTACTGATAAATCGTATTGTCATATGTACGGCGGAATTTATTTCGCCGCGAATTCACCCATTTATAACAGAAAAATCTGCGATAAGATAGCAGAGAAACACGTCACTGAATAAATAATCGAATAAATAGAATGAATTAGAATTCTGAGGCCGTTTTTGATTGGACCGGGAACGTGTAGTCAATAAAAATGTGTAAGCCATGTTAAGAACAGCGTCAGAGTAGTTACCCATTTCTAAATAATATTTCCATAATCCTTACCCATTTGTATAAGCTTTTGTCAATTAATTCGCCGTGGAACGCAATTTTTTTTTGTCGACGGAAATCAATAAAAACATTTTTTTTACATAAAACATTGCTACAGTCGAAGATAATTTGATACCGCGTGGCCGGGAAGATTTTTTATTATTCAGAGTCGTTTCACGAGCGATTTAAGGTGAAAAAAATTACACGGTCGTCCTCCGTGCCTATTCCCATGAAAGAGAAAGAGTCGGCAACGATTGGTTAGATCTAAAGATTGGCTGTGTAATTAGTTCATAATAATGCGTTATTGAAATTGATGAAGATTCAGCTGTAAATTCGCGGCCTAGAACGATCTCATGGTTGAGATCGAAACGTGCTAGCGCGGTGAGTACCAAATTCCCATTTTAACGTTTTAATAAATACGGTACACGAGAAGCTTGTCAGCAAAGTAGACCATTTTGTTTCACCGACACCTGAATCTACGAAAGCACTCCGTTAAATCGCGTTACCGTCATGGCGTTATCTTCGTCTGAGCTGTCGGCCGGTGATTGGGAATCGTTCCTCCCACTTGGCCGATCGGCGAGTTCGTGCGAATATTCGTGTTTATCACACGGTCGTGAAGAAGATTTATGAATATATTTTTGATTCGGCGCGTGTCCCCACCGCTGTCACTTTGGAGGGGACGGAAAATCGAGACTCCACTGCCTCGATAATAATGATTATGCCGAGTTGGCTACGTCGTCAATTCGGGTTAATTCATTCGAACAGGAGTTCATAGACGGGTTCGACGCGAAACCCAATCTAAGAAGAAAACTACAAATTTCTGTTTAAGAAAATCAATATCGGCGACGTAAATCTTTTGAATTAAAAAAACACGATTGAGATATGAGGACTGTCACGTTCATATTTTCCGTGTGCTTGTTATTGTTCGCGGCAAGTTTCGTACCTTGCGAGGCCGACAAAGATCGCACCGATGGACCGTTTTACGAGGATACTATGAAAAATTCGATGAATCAGTTTCTGACGCGGCGCTATCAGTGTGAGTGAGGATAATGAGATAATCCACTCATTCCCAGTAAAATAGCAAGAGATTCTACATTTATTTGAACAATCGTTAATTTTTGCTTCCTCATAGAGGAAGCTTTATTTTCGTGAAAAAATTTTTTTTCCAGATTTTCATGTAGACGTGTTCAGAATGTCCCAAAACGCCGAGAAATCAAAGTTATAATTTTTTACATTTGCCAAAGCTTCCTCTATGAGGAAACCAAAATTGATCGACACACAATTCCTCATAGAGGAAACTCTGTCAAATGTAAAAAATTATGAGGAAGCAATGTGCAAGTTTCAACTTTGCGCCCTTGTTTTCATATATTTTAACAATATTATTGGTACGGTAGTTCTATATATAATTACGCGATACTTTACTTCATGACCAAGCAAGCTCGATCTGGTGTCATTGTTTTCTAGTAGCTTTCCGGATTTTTACGACCTATATAAAACGATCACGGAATTGCAAAACAATAATCAAACTCTAATCCATGATAAACTGATTATAATTTTGTTTTTCAGCGATTGGCGAACTTGTCTGAATTATTATTAAATTTATCATTGACCCAATTTGTACGTACTCTAAATTTTATAGACGCGACGAGTTCGAGTGTATTATAGTAGAGATTTTTTCCAGCCCGTCGCCGCATGAGAGGTGCTGCCGCAATGGATACTGTCAACCTCGACCAAATCTCCATACTCTGGAACCCAATCGACGCCTTTTGCAAAGTGATCATGAATAAGACGACTTTGACCATAAACCCTAATTATGTGGTCACCGGGGTCAGATTTAAAGGGCACCGTAACATTTCTGGTATTAGTTTCATAATAGATTTCACAATTCGCGAGGCCGTGATAGACAACGTTACCTGGACTATCATCGGAACTTGGCGAAGGGAGAAATTCGATGGGAAAGTACAATGTCCGGTCGTATATAGTAAGTAGAAGAGATGAACAAATAAGATAAGAATTCGAATAAATAAATAAATAAATATATATAAATAATAATAATAATAATAAGTAAGGAAGTCATAATAGGTAAGTAGTAATAAAATTCAATATATATATTTAAATAAAAATATAGCATCGTCCTCTTAAGGGGGTGAGATACTGTCACGAGCTAAAAAATGGAGGTTTCTTCGCGATTTTGTTATGGAAGTTATTTTGGGATCTTTTAGAAATCGTGACCACACTTCGTTTATGTAAGTTCAAGATAAACAAATGTATCAAAAATAATTTTGTCTGCCCCTCGACCCCATCCCTGCAATCGGAAATTACCTTTGGCAAAAAAAAAAAAAATCCAACCTGGTTGACAGCGAATAGCCCACATAGTGCATGCAAAATCGACGGATAAGGAATATTTATAATCTTTATAGCGGTGGCTATAGCATCTTCTTGAAGGAAATATTTTTAGCTGAAAAAATAACAAAATGGTGGATCTTTGAAAGTTTTTGTACCAATTTTGAACGTTTTCAAAGTCTTGAACGCCTTCAACCGTGGATAAAAATTGGAGGGAGCATAATGTTTTTAAAAATCTTACCAGGTGTCATTGAGACGTATTTTCTAAACAAAATGGGACCTGGATCATATAAATTTTATACGTAGATTCTTTGATTCGTAGTCCATCAGGTGATAAAAAATTGTTTCGAGATAAACGCGATTAAAGTTCTCAACTAACACAGAATTATCAGCCATAAGCCGTTCACGCCTTACTTAGCACCGTAAAAGGCATTCGAATTTTACAGACAATGATTATTTTTATCAGAGAAATAAATAAATTAATTCCAAAGTATGCTTTTCGAAACGTGTGAGAAAAAAAAGGATTTTATACAAAATTTCGCGGTGGTTTGCTTCCTCAAATGGAAATATCAACCTGGTTAAGGAAATAGAATTGCTGTTCAATTAGTCTTCCGATAGACCAGGATAAATAATTTACATTATGATCCGTTCATCAGATACTACTCGATCTCGATACCGTTTTAAGCTACACGTATCATAAATCAGACCGATATTGCATTGAAACGAAAAATAAATAAATTAGTTATTCCTCTGTATTTCTATTAATTAAGTAGAAAAATTATGTATAGTCTATATATTTACTATATACGGAATTGGGCATGTATAGTTTATATACAGTCTATGTGAGACCGATTAAAAAAGAAGGAATCCAAGAATAATTATAATAATGCCAAAAATAATAATAATATAATTCTCTTTGATATAATATAATAATGTATGGAATTGGGGATATATAGTCTATATATAGGCTGTATATAGTTAATATATATATGACCAATTCTAGATAGAGTTAATGTGTAGACTATGTACAATTTTTACACTTGGGTATTGTTAACTAATCGTGCAACAATGATACGTATTTCCAGGAAATATATCAGCAAGAATTCAAATCGACGTCAAACTAATGAAGGAAGACGGTGAGAATTATTGGTATCTTACGGACACACGAATAGACACGGATGACGCTTTTCTGGGCGACCCGGTCGAACATGTTCCATTACAGGATAAAATTCCGAGTAAGTCCGTGTTAGTTTTTTTTCTGACTCTCTGATAGATAACTTAACGAAGAGGAGACGGAAATATCATTTTGTTTGACTTTTCAGTTGATATGTCGTTTCGGACGATGCTGACGCACCTAAAGCGGTCTATTGCCGATCAAGTGGAGCCCAAACTTTCGACCTTCTTTAACGAGTTCTTCCGCCGATGCCCGTGGAAACGCATCATGGTTGGACGGTTCTGAATCATGTACCCTTTGTTATATACGATCAATTACCGCCGAGTCCTCGGAACTCTTGTTAGATGCATTTTTTATTTTATTCTTCTATTTTTATTTCGTTCCATCTGGAATAATAATATTTTTCATGATGTTTATCATATTCAATTATGATTCATCATATATTGTATTGTATTTCATATGTGTATGAATCATAGTATTTTTTTGAAATCATATAATTATATAATTAATTGTATGTTCCTATTTTTCAAACCACCCAAATGAATAAAATGTTTTAAGGTTAAATCGAATATCATTAGATAGAACAATATTTCGTTATCGATAAATTGCCACAAAAATTCTATGCACCTGTTTATATAATAATAGATATCCGCTCGGCGGAATCTGTATAATTATTCGATAGGAAGTCATCGAAATTGGCGATAATTCTACTGTGAATCCGTCGCCGATCGCGATGTGGAAATTGAGATCGAAACGTTATAGCGAAACGCGTATCGAGTCTATAATTGTTTGAAAGAATAGATTAACGTGACTCATCGGCAGGTGTCTATTAATATGTCTATCTGTCCGTCTGTTCTGTCTGTAGTTCATCAGTAGGGTGATCGTAGCAATGACCCTTTTTCTACTTTCTGCATTGCTAAAGATTTCTAAAAATACATCCAAAATTGTTATCTTCATCGGATTATTCCAAGGCACGTGATGAAGAGTTTTATCATGATTAATCGAGTGAAAACAAAAAAATAGACGTTCAGTCAAGGTCCTCCGGGATGGATCGTTATGTTACGGATGATGGAAGTTAGTCCTAAATGGGTGAATCGTGGATTTACAAGGCTAGATCATGCCGTACATGTTCAACCCTACAAATAGCTAAACTAATAATAAATTAACACTTGGAAATGTTAATTTACCACTTTTAATAATAATTAAAGTCAAATTTGACGATATTGGCGTGTCGTTGACTGACGTTTTGTCAGTGGCTGTACAACTGTTTCAACCGTTTCAGCCGAAACTCATTACTTTAATCAATTTCTCGACAACTACTCAGTTAATTCATTTTAAACGAAGCATAATTAATTTGTTGATCCTAAATCTTCATGCCATAATGTTTCGAGAATTCACGCCGTCAAACGCAATTATTTTTTTTCATTTACCGAACCATGCAAGAGAAGAAAACTTTGTTTTTCAAATGAAACATAATTGCAATTAATTATAATTTGATAACGATTCATCGCGAGGAAAATTGCACGTCCATCCTTGGTACCTGTTCCAATGGAAGACGAAGAGTCGGCGACGGTTGGTTGAATCCACGAATTGGCCGTGTAATAAGTTAATAAGGAGGTATTAGGATTGGTAAAGATTCGGCTGTAAGCTCGTGGCCAAGTGCGATATCAAGGTTGAGATCGACACGTGCCAGCGAGGTTTGTACTGAATTTCCATTTCATCGTTTCAATTAATTCGGTAGCCGAGAAACTTGTCAACAAAGTAGACGTTTAGTTTCACCGACACCTGAGTCTACGAAAGCGCCTCGTGGAATCGCGTTACAGTCATCGCGTTATCTTCGTCCGAGCTGTCAGCCGGTGATTGGGAATCATTCCTCCCACTTGGCCGATCGGCGAGTTCGTGCGAATATTCGTGTTTATCACACGGTCGTGAGGAAGATTTATGAATATATTTTTGACTCGACGCGTGTCCCCACCGCTGTCACTTTGGAAGGGACGGAAAATCGAGACTCCTCGATCCTGCCTCGATAATAATGATTATGCCGTGTTGGCTACGTCGTCAATTCAAGTTAATTCGTTCGAACAGGAGTTCATAGACGGGTTCAACGCGGAACCCAATCTAAGAAGAAAAATACAAATTTCTGTTTAAGAAAATCAATATCGGCTACAAAAATCTTTCAATTTAAAAATCACGATTGAGATATGAGGACTGTCAGGTTTATATTTTCCGTGTGCTTATCATTGTTCGCGGCTAGTTTCGTAACTTGCGAAGCGGACAAAGAGCACACCGATGGACCATCGTACGAGGCTGTTCTGAAAAATTCGATAAATCAGTTTCTGATGCGGCGTTATCAGTGTAAGTGAGGATAACAAGATAATCGACTTATTCCCATGAAAATAGCAAGAAATTCTAAATTCATTCGAACAATCGCTCGTTTTTTTAACAATAGCATTGGTACTGTAGTTATATATGTAATTACGCGATACTTTGCTTCATGACCAAGCAAGATCGATCTTGGGTCATTGTTTTCTAGTAGCTTTCCGAATTCCTATGACCTATATAAAACGATCACGGAATTGCAAAATGATAATTAATAATTAAAAATATTTAATAATAATAAATAATACGTAATAATTATTAATTTTATTTAATAATTAAATTATTAATCGATGAGATACTGATAGTTATTTTGTCATGTTTTTCAGCGATTGATGAGATTGTCCGAATTATTATTAGATTTATCATTGAGCCAATTTTTATGCACTTGAATTTTTATAGACGCAATGATCTTCAAGAGTACTACAATTTGAATTTTTTCCAGTCCACCCCCGCTGGTGGCGTACTTGCGCGAAGGATACCACCAATCTTGAGAAAATCGGCTTGCACTGGAGATCAACCCGTGGCTCTTTCGACATAGAGATGGGTAACACGACTTTAACCATAGACCCGAATTATAACGTCGACGGGGTGCGTTTGAGAGGGTACCACGCATTCCCTGAAATAAACTTGGTGGTCGAATTCACGATTCCCGAGGTCGTGATCGAAAACGTTCCTTGGAGCATAAACGGAACTTGGGGTGGAAAGATACTGAATGGAACCATGGAATCGTCGATCGTATATAGTGAGTGATTCAGTTAAACGAATAGTCAGACAAAAATTTGCGATAATTAATTTAATTCTGCCATCGTCCGGACCAAGAAATTCTTGAAAATTGGAGGAATTATGGTCCTTGATAGGATGATAAATATAGAAATTATTTCAGAATTTCTCACTACGTAATTTATAGTAGTACTATAGTAGTTACAAATTATTGTTAGTGAGTAAATAATAAATGTACAGGAATATTATGGAAATTTGAAACATTTTTTTATAATTCCGAATATGCCGAAAAATGATGAAATAACAATGATTGATATATATTTTCAGGAAATATGTCCGCAACAATGGAAATAGTCATGGGTTTAAAGGAGAAAGACAAAAACACATTTTTGCATACCAAACATGTAATGTTAGATACAGTTCATTCACTTCGAAACGAGCCCGCCGAACATATTCCACTAATGAACAAACTCCCGAGTAAGCATGTGATATTTTTGGACTTATCCGAGGCGTGAGCATAGATAGATGAATAATTTCGTTTTATTGAACATTACAGAAGATCTTCCCTACTACGAGCTGCAGATGAACCTGAAGCGCGCGATTGTCGATCAGATCGAGCCAAACCTTCGGGTCTATGTGAGAAATTTCATCCGCCAATGTCCGTGGAAGCGTTTCCTGGTCGCTCGGTTCTGAATCAAATCCACCGTCGTATATAAAACCACCCCCCGCAGGGACCTCCCAAATATTCCTGTACGCCCGCAATGCACCGGAAATATATGTTAATTATTTTTTCTTATTATTGTGAACCTCGCAAATAAATAATTCGTTAAAAATGAGGACACGCATTTCTTACCATTTTCCGAACCAACAATTGAGGCGGGCGGGAAGGGGAGGCAATTTTTTTTCCACGAAAACTTCTAGGTTAAAAAAAAATCATAACTGTTAAGGACGTAAAATTCGAGATGTAAATTGTAATTAAAAAATTTACAAATACGTATTTCACAATTTAAAAGAAATATTTTAGCAACTTTCTCAATGTTGCTACATCGTAATAAGTACACCCATTACAATAATTTTTCAACCACCATCCTTAAACAAAAGTTTCAAAAACCTGAAAGTTCATGATCTGGCGAGTAACGAAAATTTCAAGTCGATGTAACTCCACCGAAAAAAATGTATTTATAATGAAAATTATTACACACCTTTCAAAGGGTGTTTGCAGGATGCCTGCATAGTTGGAATAAATTTTAGCGCAAATTTAGATTTTAGATTAACAGCGAAAGCAAAAAAAGTGCTGTTTTCCAATCTCATAGTAACGACGTCGACGGAAACGCCATAAAAATTATAAAACATTTTGCGTACCTCTTTACGAAAAACCGAATCGTCATTGTGTACCGAATCTGTGGTTGTTCGATAAAAAAAATTGAGGTCATTCATCCACAAGCGTTCGACGTTAAAAGTTTGATTGATCAGTTAACAATAAGAACCCCCTATTTTCGCCTCTCTGCCTTCCCAAATATTTTTTTCAAATGCCTCGAAAAGACGTCAGCCCACATCCAACGACTCAATAGCGCTTGATATCAATGTGGATTTTAACGTGGTTAATCGAGTGAAAAAATAAATATTCAACGTTGTATCAATACGAGATTCGCTTTATCGATCCACTAGCAAGCCTGGCGAGCTCTCGAGCGATACGCGTGTGTCAACAGTACATCATTAACGATAATAATTATTCACTGTTGATCAGAAATAACTCCGCTAAATGAAATAGTTCCTCACGCAAGATCGCACCGCGCGTGTTTCCACGTGCCGTAGAGGAATAAAAAAGCTACTCCCTCTACCGATAACTCACTGCAGAAGTGGGGATCGTAGCGAAAGAAAATATCGTTCTATCCGTAACCCTTCGCAGATTGACATTGTCGGGATATTTTTTCACGTAGAACATTTCTCACGCCCGAGCGGGTCGCTTCGCTCGTAGAATATTATAGAATAAAAATTTTAACGAGTTCTTAATCGGGAGATTTTTAATTGACGTGGGAATATTTTTTATTCGGGAACACGATTGCAATATGTGGGCTGTTAGGTTCATTTTTATAGCGTGTTCGTCGATTTTCATCGCAAGGGTGGCGTCTGAAGATATTTGTCCCGATATGGATCATTATGTGGGATTATCCTACGAGCCTGCTTTCGTACGTTCCATCAATGAATTTCTTAAGGACTTGCGTGGTGGTGAGTAGAAAATTATGACAATCGAGATACAACAATCGCGTATATGAAAAAATAGTCTGGTAATAAGCATGAAAATAATTTATAATTATTATTTTTCATTATAATTATATCTACAATAAATGATAAATTTATGTCTATAATTTATAAAAAATCATTTTTAATTATTATCTATAATTGTAATTATGTTACATTATCTGTAATTATGTCTCCAATTTATTATTTGTGATTATATTTATAATTTATAATTTAGAGACGATAATTTTGAATTATTATCTATAATTATAATTATATTATATTATATTAGTAATTGGTTATCTATAATTTTGTCTCGCAGCCATCGAAGTTATCTTTCTCTTCCAACTACTGCACTCAACATTCTGTAAAATCAAAATAACCTCAAGCTTTCAGTCGTTATTTTGTTTTCAATAAAAATTGCTGAAAAAATTCATTTTACTGATCAGGAGTACGACATTTGACGACGAGATTTACGGACACGTCAACCATCGACGGATATACTATAATAAATGTAAGAAATTCCAATGACAACCTGCGATTGAAGCTGAAGAACCTTACTCTGACGATATCGCCCGACGTTCGTGTCACCGACGTCAATGTAAATTCTCACGACACTTCCCGAGACATTGATTATTTGTTCCACATCGAAGTTCCCATAATTTCGGGTAAATCCGATTACTATTTCAAAGGAATATGGATAAAACAAAGATACACCGGTCACGAACAGCTCGAATTCCACATCGGTAAGTGAAACACATAAGCGAATAGTCGGACGAATTATTTAATATATTCGGGAAAAATTTTTATAATTCGTTGTTGTATAATTTTTTAGATAATGTCAAGGCACGAGTTAGATTATTGATGACACTAACGGACGATGGCGAGCACTGGAGAGTAAAGAAGTTTAGATTCAAGCATAAAAACGTAGTTACTGGAAAACAAGAAGTTCATCTAGGATATGCTCCACTGGGTAAGCTCGACTATTTATTGACAAATATCGAGGTCGATTGTCGAATCGAATTCCAACTTGTTTCAATCATAGACTTATGTAATTAATTTATTGGCGCGGAGTTTAATTCTTTTGTTTCATTGCATGTTGCAGACAATTTGGTATACTGGGAATCTGAAGTTCTGAAACAAGATATTATTGCGCAGATTAAGACGGCAATATTGAAACATTTCACAGAGAAGGTTCGGGATTTTTTGGATGAACTCTTAAAAAAGGTCCGCTGGTACGCTTTTATATTTGGCAAATTTAATCCTGATGACCGTGAACTGTTCCATGGAAAGACGGTCGTTAAGTCAAACTTCTGAGCTGCCTACATATTTTATTCTATCTGTCATAATGCTCGATCGGGTGAAAAAGATTCCAAATAAAATACGATAAAATGCAACTTGGTATTTCTTTCCCTCGAATTCACCTATTTATAAGGGAAACATTTGTGATAAGATAGCAGGAAGACACATAAGCGAATAAATAATCAAACGAATAAAACGAACTGAATTTAGTAGTGCTTTTCCATTGGACCAGAATTGTTGTGTCGACAGAAATGTATTAACCATGCTGACCACATCGTCAAAGTGGCAGAAAGTGGGGCTTGTTTGAACAGACGTTCGTCGATAAATTCGCCGGAGAACGCAATTATTTTATTCCATTTATCGGACCATGCAGGAGAAGAAAACTTTGTTTTTTAAATAAAACATTATTGCAATTAATGATAATTCGATACCGATTTGTCGCGAGGAAAATTGCACGGTCATCCTTGGTACCTGTTCCAATGGAAGACGAAGAGTCGGCGACGGTTGGTTGAATCTACGGATTGGCTGTGTAATCAGTTGATAAGGAGGTATTGGGATTGGTGAAGATTCGGCTGTAAATTCGTGGCCAAGTGCGATCTCAAGGTTGAGATCGACACGTGCCAACGAGGTGTTTAGTGAATTTCCATTTCATCGTTTCAATAAATTCGGTACCCGAGAAGCTTGTCAGCAAAGTAGACCATTTTTTTTCACCGACACCTGAGTCTACAAAACCGCCCCGTTGAATCGCGTTACTCTCATCGCCTTATTTTCGTCCAAGCTATCGGGCAGTGTTTGGGAATCGTTTCTCTCACTTGGCCGAATCGCGAATTCGTGCGAATAATCGTGCTTATGATACGAGAGTGGGGAAGCTTTATGACTTTATTTATTACCTCGACGTTAGTCCCCACCGCAGCTTTTGCGTCGTTAATCACCCTCGCACTAACAAAAACTCCGTCCCGAATTGAAGCTGATATCTCGGAAAGGGAGGCTGAGGGGAATCGCGATTCCACTTTCTCGATGACAATATATTCGAACTGAAAAAGATCGAGCAATTCAACGTAGAATTCTATTTGAGAAAAAAACTATAGCCCTCGATAAAAATTTCCAACGTGGTCAATCGAGTGGAAAAATAAATATTCACCGCTGTATCAATACGAGACTTGCTTTATCGATCCACGATCGAGTCTGACGGGCTCTTGAGCGATCCACGCGTAAGATCGCTCCGCGCGAATTTCCACGTGCCGTTGGCGAAACGAAGGCAACGCCCACTACTGCAAACCCACCCAAAAGTGGGGATCTTAGCGAAAAAAACTATCGATAAGTTTGTTTGCGTAAAACATTTCTCACACTCAAACGGACTGCATCACTCGACCAATACGTCGGGAATTCTTTTCGTTTCGTTATTCTCGTCGTGATAAAAACCGTTCCAGTACGGGACGTTCTTTTAAATTAAATAAAAACTTCAGCGAAAAGTTTCTCACGAATTACATCCGGCCGGATAAAAAAAGTGTAACGTCATCTCAGAGAAACATCGACGAGTCTCGGTCGGGAAAAATAAAATCAAAGACGAAATCTGTTCAATTCTGCAACACGATTGAAATATGTCGGCTGTGAGGTTTATGTTTATCGCGTGTTCGTCATTGTTCGTTGCGACAGCGGTATCTTACGATGTTTGTCCTGGAAACACCGATCACTTCGGTCCTTCAGCTTACGAGGGTGCTCAAACGAGATCGATCAACAAATTTCTCAAGAGATTGCGTGATGGTAAGTGAAAATTGCGATAATCGGGGTAATGGCATAGCGCGTATAAAAAAGAAGTCTGGTTTCATTCGTGAAAATAATTATTCATAATTTTGCCTACAAGTCTTCCTTTTGTTTTCAACTACTTGACTCGACGCTCTGTGCGATTAAAATAACCTCAAACTTTGTTCCATTTTATAATAATAATAATAATAATAATAATAATATATTTATTTTATATAATTTTATATAATATTATTATTATTATCATGATTATTATTATTATCTCATGTTTTAATCAACGTTCGCTTTATTTCCAAGGAACTGCAAATTCGACCCTAACACTCGCAAACAATACAACCATCGTCGGGAATATAACGACCCATGTGATAAATTCCCGCGGCAATCTAACATTGCAGCTGGAAAACATTGCCATGACAGGATTTTCCGGTCTCCGGGCTACCGATGTTGACGTAAATTCGGATGATAATTCATCGAATATGAAATTTTCTGTCCATGTCAAAGTTGACGGACTATCGGGCACGGGCGTTTATTATATCAACGGAACATGGAACGAAGAAAGCTACAGCGGTAATGATCCAATCGGGTTCTATTACGGTGAGTGAAACTAATAAACGAATAGTCGGACAAATTTTTGCGAATGGCGAATTTGGTGATTGTGCGATCGAGAGAAATTAGGAGTCTGAATTAAATCACTCGCCCAACCTTCGTAGGAGCTTTTTTCATCGTCGACGAAGGTTGACTTATATTATTGACTTATTATTGAATTAATATTATTACTATTATTATTATTATTATTATTATTATTATTATTATTATTATTATTATTATTATTATTATTATTATTATTATTATTATTATTATTATTATTATGATTATGATTATTATTATTATTATTATTATTATTATTATTATTATTATTATTATTATTATTATTATTATTATTATTATTATTATTATTATTATTATTATTATTATTATTATTATTATTATTATTATTATTATTATTATTATTATTATTATTATTAATATTATCATCATCATCATTATTATTATTATTATTATTATTATTATTATTATTATTATTATTATTATTATTATTATTATTATTATTATTATTATTTTGTTAAGTTGAGTTATCGAATGGCGAAAAAGATTATAATTTATTGTTATATATTTTCAGACTATGTGACGGCCATAATCAGAGTATCGACGACATTAGACAAGGGTCGCAAGCACTGGAAAATAAAGACGTTGGAAATAAACGAACGTGACATAGAGGACGAGGAGGACCATCTTTATGTCGGATTCAGTACACTAAGTAAGCTCAACGATGGGTTTAGAAGTATGTTGCCTTGATCTCGATTACAATTTTAAGTTGTTTCGTTTATAAGCACACGTTGTTTCATGATTTATCGCAAATTAGTTAGATTTTTAGAATTTTAATGAATTTTACAGACAATTTGGTACCTCCGGAGGCTGAAATCCTGAAGAATGAAATCAAAGCGCAGCTAGAGATGGTAATGTTGAAGCACTTCGAAGTCAAAGTCCGAGAATTTTTGGATGTACTCTTCGAGAACGTTCGCTGGTACGCTATTATTTTTGGTAGATTTGAAACCGATGACTATAGACTGTACCATCAAAAGACGATCATTTAGAGAAATCTTTAAGCTGTTTATAAATCGTAATCTAGGAAAACTCTGTCATTCACTCTCGATCAAGTGAAAGAAAAATAACAATTAAGATACAATAAAATGAATAGTATTGATGTATCGTATAGTAACACATACGACAGCATTTTATTTTCGCTGCTTCTATAACAGTGTTGTCATCAAAACTCGAGTTGTTCAGCGCACTGTGGCAATTTGAAGCGAACTAATTATTCGATGCAGCAAAGTAGACATTTAGTTTCACCGACACCTGAGTCTACGAAAGCTCCTCCGTGAAATCGCGTTATCTTCGTCCGAGCTGTCGGCCGGTGATTGGGAATCGTTCCTCCCACTTGGCCAATCGGCGGAGTTCGCGCGAATATTCGTGTTTATCACACGGTCGTGAGGAAGATTTATGAATATATTTTTGACTCGACGCGTGTCCCCACCGCTGTCACTTTGGAAGGGACGGAAAATCGAGACTCCACTGCCTCGATAATAATGATTATGCCGAGTTAGCTACATCGTCAATTCGGGTTAATTCATTCGAACATTAGTTCATAGACGGGTTCAACGCCAAAACCCAATCTAAGAAGAAAACTACAAAATTCTGTTTAAGAAAATCAATATTAGCGACGTAAATCTTTTGAATAAAAAAACACGATTGAGATATGACGACTGTCACGTTCATATTTTCCGTGTGCTTGTTATTATTCGCGGCAGGTTTCGTAGCTTGCGAGGCGAACGAAGACGACACCGATGGACCATCGTACGAGGAAGTTTTGAAAAATTCGATGAATCGGTTTTTGACGCGAGGTCTTCGGTGTGAGTGAGAATAATACGATAATCTCAACTCATTCCCATTGAAATAGCGAGAGATTGTTAATTTATTCGAACATAAGTTCTCAGCATTGATCCAATTTTTACGCACTCGAGAGCTTATAGACGCTATTTCGAATTTTTTTTTCCAGCTCGCCTTCGCATGAGAGATGCTGGAATGAACCTCGATAAAATTCTCTTGTACTGGAGATCCCGACGCAACCTTTTCAACGTAGAAATGAATAACGCGAGTTTGACCATAGATCCAAATTATTACGTCACCGGAGTCAGTTTGAGAGGATACTTCGAAAACTCTTTGATAAGTTTGGTATTCGAATTAAAAATTCCCGAAATCGCGATCAAGAACGTTACGTGGATTTTAATCGGAACGTGGCATGAAGAGTGGTTCAATCAGGCTTGGGAATTTCCAATCGTGTACAGTAAGTGAGACACAGTTGGACAAATATCGAGATAAAAATTTGGGATAATGAATTCTATTCTACCGTCATCGTCTAAAATTGAATAATCAACCCAATTACGAAGAAACAAAGTTTCTGTTAAATCAATTTATTCATATATCGGAATAATAATTAAAAATCGGACGATTAAATGAAAAAAAAATTATAACATAATTAATAATTGTATAATATATAAAAAAAATTAAATTAAATTAAATTAAAATATATTATAAAAAATACTATGTCATAAATTATATTATTATATCATTATTATATTACTTATTAATTATAATTATATTATATATTATAAATAAATTATATCTCAATAATTATAATTGTTAAAATTATAGTTTTTCAATTCGAAATTAATCGTACCGCGCTCGAACGTGTTTCACGACGACTAGGGATATTTTTTCCAGTGGAATAATTTGTTATCGTTACCGTTAAGTTATCTGCCTACATTCACAACAATGATATCTTTTTTTTCTTAGAAAATATGTCCGCGAGAATGCAAATCGACGTGGAACTGAAGGAGGATAAGGGTAACAATTTTTGGCACACCAAAAATACATTTATAGACATTTATGACTCACTTCTGAACGACCCGGCTGAACCTATTCCGATGTTGGATGAACTATCGAGTGAGCTTGTAATTTATTTTTCAAACAACTGCGGCATGAGATGGACGGCTGACTTACGGGCGTATATCTAGCGAAAAGTAGTATTTTTTTTGCATTACCGGAGAGAACTATTTAAAAGTATTTCCTGGAAGTCTCATTAAGGCCTTAGATACGCGATTTCGCCGATTTTCGAAGGTAGTTTTCTAGACGCGTTTAAAAAAAATAACTTCTCCATTTTGTAATATTTTGAATTCAAAATTACACGCAAACTTTTTCAATGATTGCGCTAAATACTTAATAAAAAGAAATCGTCAATATCTTTATTCATTTAGTCACAAACAATTATTGAATTTTAGGCCTCATTAACGAGAAGAAGACGGAAATTCAATTTTATTTGACATTTCAGACGACTTTCCCGTGCGCAGGCTGCAGGTGGAGATGAAGCGCGGAATCGCAACTCAGGTCGAAGCCACGCTACGGACTTTTTTCGAAGATTTGTTCCGGAAATGTCCGTGGAAACGTCTCATGTTTGGTCGGTTTTAAATAATATCCACTCTGAAATGTACAACTAATTCACTCTGAGTTTGTTATGTTAATTATTTCTTTCTTTCTTGTTGAACCACGTGAACAAAAGAGAATGTTGAAGGTTAAATTAATTATATTGTATATAATTGTATATTTTATTCTATTGACTACCTCTGTCGTAATTCTCGATTGGGTGAAGAAAAAAAGATACGAATAAAATACAATAAAATGCATCTTGATACTGGTATATTGTATCAAATTATATACTGTAGCTTTTTTTCTCACGGAATAACCCATCAATAATGAAAATATCTGCAATCAGATAGCAGAGAAACACACAAGCGAATAAATAATCGAACGAATAAAACGAACTGAATTTAGTAGTGGTTTTCCATCGGACCAGAATTGTTGTGTCGACAGAAATGTATCAACCATGCTGATCACATCGTCAAAGTGTCAGAACGTTGGACTCGTTTGAACAGACGTTCGTCGACGAATTCGCCGGAGAACGCAATTATTTTATTCCATTTATCGGACCATGCAGGAGAAGAAAACCTTTGTTTTTCAAATAAAACATTATTGCAATTAATGATAATTCGATACCGATTTATCGCGAGAAAAATTGCACGGTCATCCTTGGTACATGTTCCAATGGAAGACGAAGAGTCGGCGACGGTTGGTTGAATCTACGGATTGGCTGTGTAATCAGTTGATAAGGAGGTATTGGGATTGGTGAAGATTCGGCTGTAAATTCGTGGCCGAGTGCGATCTCAAGGTTGAGATCGACACGTGCCAACGAGGTGTTCAGTGAATTTCCATTTCATCGTTTCAATAAATTCGGTACCCGAGAAGATTGTCAGCAAAATAGACCATTTTTTTTCACCGACACCTGAGTCTACAAAACCGCCCCCGTTGAAACGCGTTACTCTCATCGCGTTATCTTCGTCCGAGCTATCGGGCGGTGATTGGTAATCGTTCCTCCCACTTGGCCGAATCGCGAATTCGTGCGAATAATCGTGCTTATGATACAGAAGTGGGAACGTCTTAAGGACTCGTTTTATTACCTTGACGTGAGTCCCCACCACAGCTTTTGTCCCATTGGTCGCACTTGCTCCCACAAAGCTCAGTCCTGAATCGCCACTCGTATCCTGAAAAGGGGGTGAGGGAGAAATTGTGACTCCATTTTCTTCGTGGCAATTCATTTGAACTGGAATTCGTCAAGCAGCTCAACGTAGAACTCGAGATTTAAGAAGAAAAAAAATTACAAATCTCTGTCTGAGACAATCAAGATCGGCGACGAAATTTTTTTTAAATTAAAAAACACGATTGAGGTATGAAAACTGTTGCGTTAATATTTTTCGTGTGCTTGTCACTGTTTGCGATAAGATTCGTAGCTTGTGAGGCTGAGAAAGGTGACAATGATGGACCATCGTACGAGGATGTTCTGAAAAATTCGATAAATCATTTTCTGCATCGTCGTCAAATTTGTGAGTATAAATAATATCATAATCAACTTATTTCCGTGAAAATAGCAAAAGATTCTGAATTTATTTGAACATTAGTTCATATATTCAAATAATAGCGTTGGTGTTGCATTTCTATATGTAATAATCCAAAACTTTCCAAGTAAAAAAATTATATATAGTCGATATATTAATTCTATATTAACTGTATCTAATTTATGTATAGACTAAATACTCCCAACTCCATGTATAGGTTATATATAGACTATATATAATTTTTCGATGCATCATTATATTATATTGAAGACAATTATATATTTTTATTATTTTCCAAATATGATTATATTTATTTTTGAATTTTTTTAAATTGGACATATATAAACTATATATGCTTAATTGCATATTTAGTTGATATATAGGCTATAAATTATTTTTCCAGCTATTGGTGAGATTGTCTGAATTATTGTTAGATCCATAATTGACCCATTTTTAACGAACTCACAAAATTATTGTAATAATCTTGACGAGGTCAAAATTGTTATAATTCGGTTTTATTCCAGCTCGCCAGCGCATGAGAGGTACTGGCAGAATATTTGCTGTAAACCTCGAGAAAATCCCTTTACATTGGACCGCAAGCCGTGGATCCTTCAACATAGAGATGAATAACACGACTTTGACCGTAGATCCGAATTATTTCGTCTCTGGGGTCAGTTTGAGAGGACACCGTGAAAATTCTGCAATAAGTTTGATATTAAACTTTACGATTCCTAAGGCCGTAATAGGCAACGCCACTTGGTATCTGCAGGGGACGTGGTTTGAGAGTGTTAATGGGAGTGGAGATTTTTCGATCGTGTACAGTAAGTGGCGCAGTTGAATAAATAGATAAGATTTGGGATAATTGAGCCTATCCTATCATCATTATCTTGAATCGAATAATTACCGGAAATAAAAAAATTATGTAGGCTATATATTAAGTCTATATAGTATTGGGAATATATAGTTTCTCTCTTCTCTATATCGACTGTATATAGACTATATATTTCTAATCCCGCATATAGTTTAGTTTAATTATAACATAGATAAGTACAACTGTTTCAACTGTTTCAGGCGATGCTCCTCGTTACTTTAATTTATTTCTCGACAATTACTCAGTCGATTAATTTTAAACTAACCACAAATCGATCCGTCGATCCTTGAATCTTGATGATATAATTTTTTCAGAATTTACGGCGATTTAGTTCCATTCGTTTTGGAACAATTAACGTCTGCAGAAGCTGTTTTCACATAATCGATCGTGTTAAATTTATAAATTTATAACTACTTAATTATGAGTGAAATTCACTACTAAATAAGTGAAAAATTGTGAAATAATTCCTGTATAATTATTCTATCAAGAACTATCATTCCTCACTTATTCAAGATTTAAGGAGTCAATTTATCTTTCTGTATTTACAAAAATGATATAAATTTTCAGAAAATATATCGGCAAGAGTGCAAATCGACGTGGAACTGAAGAACGAAATCGGTTTCAATTTTTGGCATACCAAAAATATATACCTAGATACATTCGACTCATTCCGAAACGACAAAGCCGAACCCATTCCAATATTGGATGAACTTCCGGGTGAGCTTGTAATATTTTTACGTAAATGCCGGTGCAGCATTGTTAGAGAAATAATCCAACGAGGAGAAGACGAAAATTCAATTTTATTTAACTTTCCAGAGGACATTCCTGTCCGCAGGATGAAGACGGAGATGAAACGTTCGGTCGCGAGTCAGCTCGAGGCCACGCTTATGCCTTTTTTCGAAGAATTGTTCTCCGCATGCTCGTGGAAACGCTTCATTCTTGGCCAGTTTTGACCAATTAATATCCATCCACGCTAAAAAGCACCACCAATTCTTCCTGAATTTCAATTATAAAGAAAGAAGAAGATTGAATTAAAATATATTTTACCGGAAAAACCTCGAGAAAACATGGAAAAAAGATCAAGAGCTTGTTAGGCAGACCCATGATAAAGTTCCATAGCCATTCTCACTCAATTATCCATTGTTATGCAAATAACAGATTGTAATCGCACTTAATAATAATAAAAATAAAAAAATTCTCACTCATTCCGGAAGAGTTATTTCTCCATTTTTTCATGAACTATTTTTGCTACTGTGTTCGTTATTATTTCGATTGAATGTACTAATCAAAAGCTACATTCTGGAATTTTTTCCGATTTTTTGAATCGTTAGTTTAGAAATTAGAGGGGAAGGGAGTAATTTAACGACGACTTCGAAGGCGAATATTTCGTGACTGAAGGGTTGAAATGAAAAGGTCTCGGAACATTTTAAATTGCATTTGAGGAGACCTATTGAAAGACACCCCACTCGATGGGGTAAAAAAAAAATTCGGATTCATTTTTTCAATCTGTGGTAGGGAGGTCGAAATTATTATTTTATTATCGTTATTATTTTTGTTTTTGGGTCATCGATCTACGCCTGTGTACCAAATTTCATCTTAATCGGTACGTAGATGAAAGAATAGGACTGCAACTCACAGACGGACATACGAGAAAGTTCCAAGGACGAAACCCTAAAAATCGTGAAATCAATAATTTATCAAAATAAATCATCGATCGTTATAAACACAGAAGGGACTCAAAATCCGTAAATAATCGCAACCAGAAACGAGAATTCATTCAACAAAAATATATCTAAAATACTTTCATCCCTTAATTATCATAAATTATAATTTTCCTTTCAATATTACAAAAACAATCGTAAAAAAATAATTTATCCAAATTATTTATCACCACCGCAAAGATATAAAAAATTTAATCTCTGCGTGATAATTAATCATAACTATCTGTTCGTAAATAAAAGTTGAATCAATGATCATTTTTCGAATCTCAATTCAACGACGACGATTTACAAAATTTTTTTGATTTATTTTCATCTGTACAGTTGTTTATATTTGCTACAAATTTATTAATTATCATTTGATCGATCGATCGATTAATACAATAAACGTTTATATTTTGCTTAGTCATAGTAGCGTTTTCGTCGTGACGATTATTCGTTCACTCGTCGTCGCGCACGTTCGCATCGTCGTAATTTCCATATAATTATTATTATTATCATTTTTATTTTCGTGAGTAAATACTCGACGCGGAGAAGATTAATTCGAGCGAATAAATCGACAATCGCGTTTGGAAAGATCGATCGTAGACGATAGATTTTTCTTCGGCCGGGACGGGTAATTTATCATAGCCAAACACATTGTTTTAGTCGGTTTTCGATCGTTATAGTACAGTTACAAAATTGTCCCGGAGATATTGAAGAAGAAATGTGTCGAAAACGTTGACTCCGCGGTCTATTCGCCGATCAAACGAAAGGTAACGACAGTAAATGAAGAGAGAGAGAGGAGAAAAGTTACGAGAGAAGACAGAAGGATCGTCGATCGTTTCGATTTTTCAAATTACCTACGCGATTAAGGGGCAGGGGGGAATAAGATTAATTCGATACAAAAAAAAACATATTTTCGATAATTTTTTTTGACGACACAGTTAATATTAATTTATTTCTATAATAACTACTTGATAAAGTAACATTTGAAGAATATTCTATAAAATTTTCATTAGCTTTTATGAACAAATGAGCGGTTGACGCAGAATCTTCGTGGACGTATCGAAAAAAAAAGGTTTATCGCGGTGCCCCTCATAACTCATCACTGGATTATCCGAGATCACAAAACCAAAATGATTTTATTAGGTGATAAGTTTTTGCAGGTAACAACATCAAGTTTTATTTTTTATTTTAACGTATTTTAAAATGGCAATATTTTCAATTTTTTTGATGAAAAATCAGTATTTTGACTTCTAAGTGCTGTAAAAAATTGAAAAATCAAATTTTTTAAAAAATACTCGACGTTGTTAATTGCAGAAACTTATTATCTAATAAAATCATTTTGGTTTTTTGATCTCAGATAATCCAGTGATGAGTTATGAGGGGCACCGCAATAAAACTTTTTTTTTTTCGACGTTCGCGAAGATTCACCGTCAATGGATCATTTGTTCATAAAAGTTAATGAAAATTTTATAGAATATTCTTTAAATGTTACTTTATCGATAAGTCATCATAGAAATTAATGTATATTAACTGTGTCGTAAAAAAAAATTATCGAAAATATGCTTTTATCCTCATACATAAGAATTATATCAATAAAGTAATCACGAAAATAACTTTTTTTCGTAAACATAAAATCGTGGATCCTTAAAAATTCTTCTCAGCTAGATCGAAACGAAAATAAAAATTTGAGGTAGATTTAAGAAATTTAAAAACGAAAAACGTTACAAAAATCTTCCATTTAAAAAATAATCCACGCACTCGTTTCTTCGTGAAGATAAATAAATTTCAATTTGAATAATTTCAACGTCGGTAACTTTCCGTACGATCGAACGTCCGACGACTTTTTCGCGTGACGAAACATCATCACCGAATATAAATACTGCGTCGTAGTTGGCGAAAGAGCTATAAAGGATCGTTTCTTATCTAAACTCTATATTCAATCCTCCTTAAGCCACTAATCATTCGTTTTTTTTTTCTTTTTTTTTCGTACATTTATATTTATATATATATATATATAAACATAATACATAAAAGATTTATTTTTCTTCGAGTTTCATTCGCGTCTCTCGTTTCACGTTCCCGCCACAAAATTATTAACTTGTTGACTACGGTTTTCGTTTTGTAATAAGCGAATTTACAGAAGATTTTCGTTTGCGTTCGTGATCGCTCGGATTTGTTTTATCGTTGCTTACGAAACAATCGTAGAATTTCTCGAACGCTGAGAGATGAGGACGAAAAAAAATGCAAAGCTTCACAATCTTGTTTCGGCTTCGTCTCAACGATCGACATACATGTATACTTTTTTCATAAACCACGTATATACAGGGTGTTTCATTTTAAGATATAATTCAGGTTTCCACGGAAAATAAAGGTTCGATTGAAAAATAGTTCAAACGAAGTTTGTAGGGTTTGAGAGGGGGAATGGGAAAAAAAATAGTTCAATTTCAAAATGGCGGCGCTATGGACGAATTTTTTTTTTTTTTAATGGAAAACATATTTTCAAAAAATCTTAAAAAATAGTTCTTGCCAATATCAAATGAAAAAATCCAACATTTGTTATACAAAAATTATTACTTTTGATGGGAATTATTTTTTAAGATTTTTTAAATATATGGTTTTCCGTGGATAAAGATGAGTTGTCCACCACAGCGCCGCCATTTTTTAATTAAAAAAATTGATTATTTTTTTTCCGAATGTCCCTCTTTAGACCCTACAAATTCTATTCGAACTATTTTTCAATTGGACCCTGATTTTCCGCGGAAACATAAATTATATATTAAAATAGGACACCCGGTATATACACAATAGATTGTCGCCTAATTTAGTCATTTTTTGAAGTTTTAAAATTTCAAAACGACGAAAATCAAGGGACACCCTAATACACACGTGTACACATAATATATATTATCATTATCGCGACAATCAATCAACATCGATGAAAAATAAATCACAATTAAATTTTCTCCGAGTTTCGTTAATAATCGTAACAATCTTGATTCATCCGCTCGCCTTAAGTCCCGCTCTTTAATTCTAAACAATCAAAATCGTTGACGCGGACGTACAGCCGGAAATTATACTCTCGAACGTTGAATCGAGCATTTTTTTCTCTCTTCGACATTTTTATTTCATTCTTTTATTATCATTTATTTATGATTATTAATTTTTTTTTTTCACTTAATTCGTTCGTTTTGCGTTTAATATATATATTTTTTTTTTTCGTCTGACGACGCATCTTCGCACGATTGGATTATAAGGTACATACTTTCTCGCGAGTAATATCGAATTCGACAATGACGTCAATGCCAATAACTTCATTTTAATTATCAAATGTTATTACACGAAGCGATATTATTTTTTCTCTTGCCTATGCGTTAATCGTATATATAATTATGAACAATTAAATACGATGGAG
This sequence comes from Sussaba pulchella, assembly GCA_963971145.1. Lineage (NCBI taxonomy): Eukaryota > Metazoa > Arthropoda > Insecta > Hymenoptera > Ichneumonidae > Sussaba > Sussaba pulchella. Next base: position 2,363,339 of record OZ020165.1, on the reverse strand, counting down.
TTCCTTCAAAAAGCCAAAGTCTTGTTTTAATTAATTTTTTTTCCCCCCATTTTCACGTTTTTTCTCATTTTTTTTGTTGCTTTTTCTTATTTTTTTCATCATTTCTCTACATTTGCATGCTCCGTTTGGTAGCAATTGCGGAATGTTGCGGTTGATGGTTGCATCAACGCTTCGAGATTAATCGTAAAAAGTCATTTTTACTTACGTCACCGATTATAAATCGTCACGATCATTTTTTTCTCTTCTTTCTTTTTCTATCCACTGTGCGCATTATTCTCTCGTACGTCACCGAGACGTTTTTTTTTTTTGGCCATCGACGAAGGGTGGAGAAAAAAAAAAGAAAACTCGGTCGAAAGATCGCATCGATGATCGCTCTTCCAAGGAAATTTTTTTTATATCCCGATTTTCGTCGATCTTCGACTCGCGTTTTTTTTTTCTTCCCTTTGTTTTTTCTTTTTCTTCTCTTTATTTTTTTTTCTTCTCCTTCGTTTTTCTTCATCTTTTCGTTTAGGATGCGGTTGTGGCGGTTGGCAAAAAAGTCGCGGGTCACGCGAGGCTTGATTCTTGCTCGCCCCAACCTTCGCTGTCGCATTCGCTCTCGGATGCCGAATCGCTGTCGCTGAATTCAACGGCAACTCGTCGTGCCAATATCGATGCGACGTCGTTTAACACGTTCACGCGTTCCACCTCCTTCTGCTCGATTTTTTCCACCTTTCGCAGTTTTATGCCTGTGCGGGTGGGAAAATTTGACGTTAGTAATGGGGAAAGATCGATCGATATATAAATATTAGGGTGGCTCGGAAAAAAAAGTTTCGATTTCAAATCGTGATCATTTATTACAGAGTATCTTGCATCTGTAGAATTCTGGCCAAAGATGAACGAGATCGGACAATTTTTAGGGTTCGCCCATGATTTTTTAAGTTTTCCCATTTGATTAACATGGGAAGAACGTGAAGTTTCCATTTTAAAAAATCATAGCTCCGCGAATTTTATAGCTACGTCGATCCCGTGAGTTTCATTCGAAAGCTCTTTAAAAATCGCTCAAAATGTCATGCGGATCTTTGGAATCCGATAGCAACTTTCGTCGATAATTTTTTACGAAAAAACAAAAATTATCGACGAAAGTTGCGATCGGATTCCAAAGGTCTGCAAGCCATTTTAAGCGGTTCTTTGCAGTAAATGCTTACCATTTGAAATCGAAAAAAAAGAATCGTGTATCAAAATTTGAGAAAAGTTCGGATTTTCTTAAATTTGAAAAATAAAATATTGGGAACAAGACGTCTCCGCCAATTTTATGAAAAAACTTCCTCGATATCGATAAATCTTTGGAAAAAAAATTTCATCCAACCACCAATGGTAGAAATAGCATTTGCCTATCGATAAAAAAAAAAAAACCAGTAAGAAAAAGGATCCAAAAAATAAAAACAAAAATTAGTGGAGTCGTAAGATCCAAAAAACCCTTAAAAAAAATATCATCGAACACGTAACATAAACGTAACGCACAAAAAAACGGATTCTCAACCCCCGATTCGAAACGTCTCCCCCATCCATCTATTTTCAAAATAAAAAAAAAATTAAAAAAAAAATAAAACACCAAAGAAACTAAACACCAAAAGTATTTACCGTCTCTGATGGCCTTGAGAAGATCGTTTCGCGGATCCACGATCGGTATGTTCGAATTTTGTGGTTTGTTCTTGACGGGTTTTAGTTTCGGTGGATTCGTGGCGATCATTTTTGCTATATCCCCGTTGGTAAGGGGCATCGGGGGTGTCGGTCCGTTCATAACCGGTGGCGGCGGTGGCGGCGGTGGCGGGGGTGGAATGTTGCAAGGCGGTGAAATCGGTCGTTGGGTTATCGGATCCGGTGTCGGTGGCGGCGGTGGAAGATCCTGGGGTGCCGGATCGGGTTCGTCGACTCCCATCGACATCGAATGATTCGGCGGTGTCGGGGTCGAGTGATGACTCGGCAACGGACTGTTCGAACGACTTCCGTTTCTGTTCAACAAATGCGACGGAATTGTACCTGAAAAAAAAAAAAAAAAAATTTATGATCAATTTATTTTGATCGAAGAAATTATTTTGTTTTTGAATTATTAGTC